>JAGYYN010006696.1:0-13780 GCA_021441665.1 Euplotes cf. woodruffi 2 WChen-2021 | reverse complement strand
TATTAGTATATTAATTTTATTTTATGTTTTAAAATTTTATATACATATTGGTGTTAATAAATCAGCATAATTCAAACTGAGATTTATAATATGGCATTATTTAAGATTGTTTATTTTTTAGAAGATTTATAATTAATTTAGTCAGGTATACAAAGTATAGACTCATTTCAAATTTTGTCGACTTAAAATTTATGATAATTTACTAGTTTAAATATTCCTTTTTGCATAATCAATATGTCTAATAAAAATAATCAAGAGCAAAATGTCTTAATTGAAAAGATTAAATTAAAAATATCCCATCCAAATTCTGGAGTGGAAATACTAAAATATCTTGTTTATCATATACAATAACCTACAAAGTTCAATCTTCGTTTATTTTGATTAAATTAAATATCTTTATCTCTCCATGTATGCAAGAACAAGAGGATTAACACTCTTCTGCCAGATTAGCAGTAAAACACTTAATCATCCATTTAAAACAAATACAGATGTTTGTGTTTTTATAAGTCCGCGCTTAAATTCTTATTGCAATTGAATATTTAAAAACAATCAGCTAAATTCATATAAATGTCACGGAACGCAAAGGAAGCGAGCAGGAACATCAGGAAAATTAAGTTCGTCAGCAAGATGGATTCTCCTGAAAAGCACTCCACTCTTGGTAACATTCCTCTCCTCTTTTGCTTTTCATTATGCTTGGCCTTGCTTAAGTTTTGTTAATAACAACTTGTGACGGCTGAATTAGGCAAGTCCAGCAGCATGATGTCCCTGAAAGGATCGAAGATCAAAAGCTTGAAGGAGAACTACGGAGCAATACAGAATTATCACCCGGAGATCATCATGAAAAAGAATATGTTTAAGCACAAGCCAATTGACCACAGCGCATTTAATAATACGTAAGATAAATAAATCAACAAGCTGCTTGTGATTTGATTAAATTAATTTTACCTGCTAAAGGATGAAATCAAGCTCATGTCTTGTCAAAAGAGACGACGCTAAAGGTAATTTTGATTCGCAGCAAAGATTAACTTTGGTTAATTAAAATACTTTACATTTTGTTTATTTTTAAACATAATTCTACTGTATTCAATCGCACAATTTATAAATGTTTGTATTTGGGAAGTCACATTCATGAATATTTGTCACTATTCGAAATAATTCTATCTTAAAGCAGGAAGTAAACTTCGGAAAAGTATATCGAAAGATCGAAAGCAGTACAACACGAATAAAAGCAAAGGTAAAGCCTCTCGACTAAAAATACAGATCTGCATAGCCATATTAACGAGATAGCTTCTCCAGGCAAGATATTTAGGAGGCACAGCACTGAGAACTTAAGAAACACCTCCAAGGTCTTCAACAAGTCCAGAAATTCAGTTGAGATGGTGCCCAACCAAAGAACTATCGAGGTCAGCATTATCAACTAATCATAACAGGATGTCGGAGGCAATAATTTTGGATACAAAGGAGGAATTTACAAATAAATTCCAAAGTACGATTGCTCACCAACGGCCGACAAAGCTGACAATGATGGACGACAAGTGTGCGAAAGTTAATAACAGTAACAGTTATTGTAATAGCTTTAGATACTTCGACTAACTTCAGCACGATGAAGACCCCAAAACTGAACGATGATAAATATAAAGATGTAAAGAGTACTGAACGCAGCAAGTTCTCGCAGTTGTACTCTCAGTACGAAAACAGTAATAAGAAAGCAAAAGAAAAAGAAGAGATTTACCTAAAGAAAATCGAAAACAACCTGCTAGAAGAATACGAATTCTATCTGAAGGTGGATTTTAAATACGAATAATTTAACTTTATTTGTTTAGAAGAAGAACAACCAAAACTTTACTGCGGAGAGCCTCATGCAAGGCAGAATTAACGAAACGCTAGGTCTTTTAAAATAAAAAGTAAGGCATAGCTATTCAAAAATTGCTGTGTATATTAACATAATTGAGTTTTTTAGGTGTAATAGCGAACGCAACTCAAGTATATTGAAGTAAGAAGCAAAAGCAGCTATTATATATCTTTATAATTACCATAAATTTATCAATAAAAGTGCTAAAATTAAAAATAAGTTTATCAATCAACTTTTGTGTAGCATTATCGACATAACAAGCAAATACTTCAACGCTTGAATGAACTCACTAAAAGAAATGAACGAAGCCCAAAGCTCAAAAATATCGAAGCTTAAGTCGACCTTAAAAATACAGGAAAAGGAGATCAAGCTGAAGTACGAAGAAATATACGCAGCAGAGAACTCGATACTGCAGGTCAAGCTGGCAAAGGTCACTGAGATCAACAAGCAGATGGAGTCCAAGCTTGAAAAGTACAAATAAAACAAAAGACAAGTTCCTCGGCAAGTACAACGAAGACGAAATACTAATGCAGATCAAACAGCTGTGAAACGAAAACGAGGAACTCCGTGATTTCGCCAGAGAAATCAAGTCTGAGCTTAATTATGGCCGACAGCGAGAGAACAAGCTAATGTACTTCCTGTTTGTCCTGCAACAGAAAGGCTACCCAGTTTTCGATGTATTTGAAGACGATATCAGAAACATTGAAACTTACAGGTTCTCGAAGAATCTTGACGAAGAGTACAAGAAGATTTACTACGAGCTGCGCAAAACCAACTTTGCCAAAAGCAAGTGCAAATAAAGAGTTCATTAAATCAGTTGAAGCAATAAAGGTTCCAAAACTGAGCGAGCAAGTCGGAGACAATAATCAAAGTGATGAGCCAAGCGAGTTAGCTCTCCATTTTGGATTGCCTCCAATCTCGCAAAAGCCAGAGGCAGTTCCAAATTTGAACTTTAGAAAGATCCAAAACATAAAAGATGACTCAATCGACATGGGGCTGCTTGCTAAGCTCGATAACAATAACTCTTCGCCTGAAGGAAAATATGTTTTTGATAACGATATCACTGGAAGCGAGGGCGAGTGAGACTGCGAAGACTGCATCAAAGAACGCGAAATGGAGCAGAACAAAGACTCCACCACTCACAGACGAGAAGATTCAGAGTCATACAAGAAAGATCTATCACCAGAGGAAAAAGAAAAGCGAAATAGAAGGGTCGAAAAACTGCTAAAAGAAGGGAATTTAGAAAACTACAGACTTCTGAGAGACATCAACAAGCTGCAAGACATCGCTGAATCCTTCTCGCTCAAAGACAAGAATAAGTAAACTATAATAACCAGGGCTGGTGTCAAGTCGTAAAAACAGTGTTTTCGAGGTTCAATCAGTCTGTATAATTTACCTTTTGTCAGTTGCAATTAGCGAGGTATCCAAAATTAGTGTTAATATCTTGCAAATGCAGATAAATCACTACTGATTGATTATAATATCGGCTGTGGTAACTTCGTCTCGAATTTGTCTATTAACTGGCATCCCCTATAATAAATAATTTCGATAAAGATGACATCTACTGAAACGAAGAAGGAAGAGTTTAGAAAGTATTTAGAAAGAGCAGGAGTCATTGACCAACTTACAAGAGTCCTTGTCGGCTTATATGAAGAACCAGAAAAGCCCAGCAACGCTGTTGACTTTATCAAAGGATGCCTCGGAGCCCCTTCGGACACTGATGTTGAAAAACTGAAAGCAGAGAACGATGAACTTAAAGACAAAGTCAGAGATCTCGAAAGAAAAGTAGAAGAACTGCAACACGAGTTGGAGAATGAAAGAGCAAACCACTAAGAAAAATTTATTCATAAAGTAGATAATCCGAAGTTGCTGTTTATCGAGGAGTTACGAGAATTTTTAAATAAGTCCCTCTTTTATCTTAAAGAAATAAAAATATAAAGGATTAGTTGCTTAAAAAATCTAGTGATTAAATAGACGGTTTAATTAAGATATACTTCAATTTTTACCGAGAAACCACTATTTACACTTTTATAAAGAGCTTCTGTTTAAATTTTCAAATTCATAGTGGAGGAAACTAGTATTTTATTAAAATTATTTTATTCAAGCTCAATTAAAAATATTTAAAAATATTGAAACAAAAGAATATTTTTAAGTTTCTCAATATCTTGGTGAAATAATTTAAATTTAAAATTGAAGAATCATAATTAAAGCGATTGAATATAGATCAGCTTTGACTTGATGATAAATTGAAACCATTTATTATAATAATATTCGAAACAGCAAATATGAAGCAGCCAGGCTTAACTTTACTCCTATTTATTGCATTTTTAGCTTTTACTCTCAATAATTGGTCAACTGCAAAAGCTGATGAAAGTGTCGAAGGTGAAATAACGTTTGACTGAGACTTAAGTCTTGAAGAGGGACTCTGCGTTAATGCTGGAGATACTATCATCACTCCTGCTCCGAAAATAGACAACTTGATTGTATTTCATACTTTTGATGACGCTGCGCTTTTTGATCATTCAGGGAACCGAAATCACGCATCTGGAAATGATGCTAGAGGCCCTGCCCATTTTCTCAGTCCAGGAAATAGTCTCCATATTTTTGCAGAGAATAGTATAATGATAAATGGAGGTCAGGAGATTAACAGTGCATTTGAGAAGCAATTCTCCATCTCATTTTGGCTTTACATCAACGACTTTGGTACTCTTTACACTCAGCAGTGTGATATAATTGCAAAAGGAGACCAAAGCTATTCTTCATTCAAATTTACTGTCGATGTTGGCACGCATAATATATTGTTTACATCTGAAACCGAATTATCTGGGCCAATAACGCTGGTGTCTAATGCACGGTTGATTCCGTTCCGCTGGAACCACATTACCATTCTCAGATCCAACAGCCTGATGATCCTGTACTACAACGGAAACCTGGACTCAGTCAAAGAGACGAAGCAAGGCAAGCAGTCTGCGAGAAAGCCAATTTACATCGGAAGGATGCCGTGGCAAGACACTCTCGGAGGAGGATGTAGCCTCGACTTTTACATTGATGAACTCAAAATTTGGGACAAAATCCTTGAAGAAGAATATATTGAAGCTGAATCCGGGTTCTCTGTCGGTACAGGCATCGAGCCTCATGCAATTGAGCTCGGCTGCTTGAGCTGAGAAATTAAAACAGCCCAGAACTCTTGCACCAGTGAGTACCACTTATGCACTACAGTCGAGGTGTACAGTTTTGCACTCAGTGTTGCAAAAAGTATGGGATGGGTCAAAGCTGGAAGAAGAGTTTGGAGCGATGTTGAGTCCGAACAAAAATCAGAAGATCTCGGTTTAGCACTATGATGACGAAACTACTATTAATCATTAAAAAATTCAACTTAATCTGATATAAAATAGCTACTTATAATTAAAATACATTTTTTGATTACTTTCAATTTAATTATTTTATTGAAATAGAAAAAATAATTTAAAGACTGTTTATAATAAGTAAACTTTTTTTATTTTAATTGCATAAATAGTGTAAAATAATATGATTTAATACTTTATATTGCTTATTTTTTATTTCTAACATTACTATATTATTCTTTGCTCTAAGATTTATAAATATATACAAATAAACAATACATTTAAGTATAATGTAAAGTACAACCTTCACATCTTGTTTAATTTAATAAATTATTGCAGCCATTAATATAAATGCAAAGAGTTTGTAGTCAGCTTCCTCATCGTCACAAGGTCAAAGCAGCAAGTTTAACTGGTCAACTTACCTGCATATTCATACGATCAATATGATTCAGAGCAAAGTCAACTCCATTTTCATTAGTGATAACCAAGCAAAGTACGGAACTAAAATTTCGCTTCAAAAATTATTTCGCCTTCCAACATATTTTAATTTCGTCAAATAGCAAAGTATCTTGGACACTCGCAATTGCCAGCAAGAGCCTTTGGATCCAAATTTGAGTCAGAAAATGATGGATTCTCTGATTTTGAGGACAGCGCCCCAAAGCAAAAGCAGTATAATAATCCGTTTGAATCAGCGAGAGCGAAGTCTTTGCTTGGAAAAGATATACCTTTCGACATAAATGGTCTCAAGCCGACTAAGTTCAAAGAAGACGAGATGTGAGTGCATTCCCTTAACCGCCTTTAGTGATAATTACGAGCATAACTACAATATTTTTAAAGACCTCGTCGACCGTGAAAACAAAAAATCAGTAATTTATAGTATTTATTCGCATGTAGCCTTCTTCCTTCTCAGACTTCGAAGGCGAAGATGGAGTCCAACGAGTTTCAAAACCCCCGCCTGAGATCTCTCAGAACGACCTCCATGGCGTCGATAAAGCTCGGCTCGATGAAGTCAAGGGAGAAGAGGACGAGCGAGAATCTTCAGGAGTGTACCTTGAGTCCAGCGACACTCTATTTCCAAACGAGCAGTACGAGTCACAGCGAGAGAAAGAGCAGAAACAAGATGAAGCGCGGTTCGGGGACTACTCTGATAACCTTGTGCGTCGTCCAAAGAAAGGGTTCTTGTGGGGTCTGGGAACGAAGACTTTCCAAGATGAAAACAGCTCTGAGTTCTTTGAGTTCAGAAGGCTTCCAACAATCAAGCAGGTCATTCACTTTTTAGAAGTGCATCAGACTCGAGATATTAAAGCAGTCGACTTGAGGAACTACAAATCAAACCACCTGCCCAAATTCGCAATTTTAGGCAGCTGATTCTCATCTCGTCACCTGCACAAAGTGGCAAAGACGCTGTGCAGCGAAGTGAAAAAGCTGAAGTGAGAAGAGATCATCAACCTGCCGAGAGTCATGGGCAGGAAGGACGAGCCCTGGGTCCTCGTGATGATCAAAGAAATCGGCGTCTTCCTATTTCTTCCCGACGTCAGAGAGGAAATCGACATTGAAGGCAAGTGGTTCAATGAAATCACGAAAGAAATGTGGGACCAGTTCAACCTCGGAAAGACCAGGAATAAAGCAAAGTAATTTAATTTGTGTGAACTGAGAAAACACTATTTCAGCTAAAATTTAAAAATCAACATTTCAATTTTGACTATCAAAAATTATTAAGATGTAGTAAATCAATTTAAAATTATAAATAAAGATCGAGAAGGTTTATTATAAACTACTAAAGTCGTTTGGACTTGAGAGGATTTAGTTAAACTTAAAATTAGTTCTCTGAATGAATAATGTACGTTGAGAAGAGTTCGAACTTCTAGTCAGGTAACTAACTGAAAAAAGAAAAAATTATTTAATAATTTTAGTTCAAATTATCAAAATTTGTTTAAAAAAAAAACTTAATTTTTATTGTTAAAATTTATGTTCATAAATGTAAAATTAGTTGAATTAATTTAATTAAAATAATTTCAAAGTGTTTTTAATAAGTTCATTAAAAAGCATAATAAAGCTTTTTTATGATGTATTTAATGCTAAAATTGAAATAAAAAATTAAGAATGTTAAGAGAGAAATTATACACATACAAATCGATTAATCCTAATCAAATGATGCTTAGCTGAGGCGACTTAGATCCATTTATGATTCAAGCAAATAAATACAAAGAGTATGCTCAAAAAGGTAATTAATAGTTGAAACAAAAACCCATCATAAATAAACGTGATATCTATACAAAAATATAAACATTTACAAATGCCACGATTTCTATAATGAATATAATTGCTATTGACATTTCTTAGTAATTTACTTTTACCACGCATGCAACTTCACAATAAAAATATGAAAATTTTAAATAAAATTCATCTGATTGAGTTTATTAAACTTGGATTTATAACCTAAAAATATTAAGTAATCAATTCTATCTCACAGATATGTAGATACTTTACCAGTTCTTAATCTATTACTCAACACATCTACAATCTGAATTAATTTAGTTTTAAGTCTAAGTA
The DNA here is from genome assembly GCA_021441665.1 of Euplotes cf. woodruffi 2 WChen-2021. Lineage (NCBI taxonomy): Eukaryota > Ciliophora > Spirotrichea > Euplotida > Euplotidae > Euplotes > Euplotes cf. woodruffi 2 WChen-2021. Next base: position 6,031 of record JAGYYN010006696.1, on the reverse strand, counting down.
AGATTGTCATATTGATTTTTGATTCCTTAATCAGCCAAAATTATAAAAACTTTAAACTGTGACAATAACGATGTGCCAATAGGCTTGCCCTTCATGCCCATGAATATCTCAACACACTCGCAGTGACTGTACCCAGTGCTGCTTCCGCCCGTGAAAGACATCAGAGATTCATATATTTGAAAAACAGAGCAATCAGCCAATTTAAATCAATCTTCAGGATGAAGCCTCAGGGACTTCTGATTGTGAGCAAGCTATCAGCTGACTCACAGCAGCGATGTGATAAACAGACAGGTTTGAGCTCAGGCGTCGGCTTCGATTCCTGTCTGACCTACAAATCAAGATCCTGTGTCGACATGTCAGACTAAAGAAGCACAAAATTTCTTTCCAACCGCAGACGACCGGGAAGAAAACCCGTCACATGACGAAATATCTGTACTTAAAGGTTACCAGTATGAGACCGGCTACGTTGCTAGCAAAGGCCCAAGGAGGCAGAAGAGAGTTATTTATTGTAAATACTCAGGCTGAACTAAAGTTTTTATTAAGGCCTGGAATTTTTTAGACCATGCTCGTATGCACCTTGGTGAAAAACCCTTCCAGTGCCCTCAGTGCAGTTCGAAATTTACTCAGAAAGGCAATCTCAAAAAGCATATGAAGAAACATCAAGTTAAGGACGACAAAGAACAGTAAGCTGATAGTACAGTAATAAGTGTTATTGTAACGATAACTCCAGCTTTGATTGCTTAATAAAGGTTTGATTATAACAGCTACCCCTTCGTTTTGTACTCTTGCGATACGTTCAATTTTAATAGTACCTAAACTAATCAATGTGCTAAATTGAGATTTCTAAATTATATTAAGCTCTAATTTTGCTTTGTCTCTGTCGGAGAACTTGCACAAGCTGAGCTGCATACTCATAATAAGGTAACAACTTGCTTGGCATTTTGTCAAGTTTGTATTCCTTCGACTTTTTGTTTTGACTTCGGTTAACTAGACTGATATTAGTCCCGTCAGGAGATATAATAATCAATCGATCTTTTTTGACAATTTCCATTATGATAAATCCATCTTTTGTAAGTTCAAAAAGTCCGTTTTTAGTCTTATGTTTAAAATGATCTAGTCCTTGAGTTCAAATTGGTTGCGGTAACAATCCTAATTTTAAATATTGTTAAATATTGTACCTTTGTGACTTTTAACTTCTGCAACAGCGTTATTACTTTCACAAGTACCACTGATGTGTTTCTTACTCTCCTCTGCGCAATTGCGAGACTTTACTTCACTAAATCGAGTTAAAACTATTGCGACTGAAGTTGCAGCGTACTTTGATGGTTGTTTAATTGCAGATTTGGAGTCCAATCTGCCTGACTCGGGTCTTTCTCTGAAACTCTGCTTTACATTGGGGTTTGAGTTCTCTTTGCTTATTTGGTGTTCAACCCGGACATAAGGGTTTAGCTAAATGTTATTAGTCGTGAATATACATAATATCAGTTGGAAACAGAGTAATAAACAAAAGCATATATTATTTAGATCGTTACCATCAAAGAAGTTACTTAAATCTTGAGTCAAAAATAAGTTTTAGTTTTAAATTTTTTCAGACTTAAAGCCATCTTTCCTTTTTAGCAACAAATTTTGTCTAACTGATAAATAAACTTGTCATTTTAGTTCCCAGCTGCTTTATCATTTATAACGAAAAGATAATCATGTATAATTAAAATTAATATTAAAAAGCAATAATCTATATTATGGAAAGATATAAAAACGCATATTTAAAATCATAAATTCACAATGGTTCAAATATAAATTAGAGGTTTTATTTACCTTAAGCATCTTCTGTTTATTGTTGTAATTCACTTGGGACACTACAAATATAATTTCTTTGACTATAAACTACCTGCAAAGTGCTTGTTGTTCTTAGAATCGAGAGCATAGCTGTCGTCTTCATCTTCGTTCTCAGCCTCTTTAATTATCTCTCAAGTTGAATTGCTGCTTCTGCATAACTTTGATAGCCTATTTTTAAGTCTGTTTCCAGTCGCAGACTTCGATCGCTTCCGAGACTTTATTAGTGACTCGTTTAACTTTCTTGCCTTCTTCTTTTTCGCACTTTTACCATCTATTTGGGGCTGAGGCTCGTCTAGTGACTTTTGAGGTATTTGTTCTGGCTTTGTCTTTGACTCTTCTCTTTCAGCCTTCTGTAACTTTACATTTCTCGATGATTTTTGATGGACCTCTGGCTTAACAGCATCTTGCTCTTGAACCAAAGGATGGAAGTTTAAATAATTATTAATGTCGTCATTTTGCTGTTTGAATGTTATCAAGTCTCCTGTTTCTAACTTTTGGCTGATATTTAGCTTTGGTTCAGCGTCACGCAGAAATGGATGATTCAGGACGTCTTCAATTGTCAAACGCTCATCTGTGTTTACCTTTAGCATCCCTGTAATGATGTCTTTTGCGTCTTCTGAAAGAGCTTGGGGTAAAACAAATAGTCCTTTTCTCGCTTTGCGTAAAGTTTCTTTTGAAAACTTGGACTCAAACGGAGGACGACCAACAAGCATAATATACAAGATTCATCCTAAGCTCCAGACGTCACAGGAGAACTGGTAAGGCTCTTGATTTATCACTTCAGGAGATATATAGTTAGGAGTGCCGACTTGAGAGCTCCTTCTTTCATGGCCTGCCTTCAACTTTATAGCGACTCCAAAATCACCAATTTTGACATCGTCGCGGTCAGTAAGCATAATATTACTGGGTTTAAGATCTCTGTGCAAAATTAAATTGTCTTTGAGACATTTGACGCCATTTGCGATTTGTTTGAACATATCTTTTGCCTTTTCTTCCTTCATCTTTCCGTTTGTTTTGATGTAATTGTGCATGTCTCCGCTACTTCAATAGTCTGTGATCAAATAGACCTATAAAAGCGTAAATTTATGGTTACTTCAGCTTTTGGTAAGTAAAATAATATGGTTTCCACAAAGCAGCCGAAGACTACAAAATAATTAATGGCATCTGAACCAAAACGTAGAAGATTCGAGAAATAATTTTGTGGGCTTAAGAATATTCCAGTTACATGTCAGTCGTCTTCTATTTTATGACCGATTGTCAGAATATGCTCTGTCTGTTTTGGTGTTCATGAGGACAGGCTTGTCTGGACTTCTATCTCGCTTTTAAGTCTCTCGAAGGTCATCTTTTCCTCGAGCAGCTTATTTATCAATCACTTTGAGAGCATAGTATTTGTTGTTTTTGCGGTACTTTACTTTGAACACGTTTGCCTGCGTTCCCTTTCCTATTCAATTTATTTTAAATGTAAAATTACAATATGAATTTTTAAGATTTATTGCTAAATGAATGATCTCATTCAAAATCAAGATTAGTATTTTTATATGATTACTGCTCATATAAATATTGGCACGAGGGTATACTTACCAATGAGACCAAGGACAGTCAAGTCTTTTACTGACACCTCTTCATCAAAGATTCCGTAAGGGTTAGAATTCGCATCCATATTTGCGCGATTATTAAATTTAAATTCAGTTGGAAGTTTATATTTTAAGCATACAAAGCTGCATCAGATATAAATTTAAATTTTTAAATAATTTAGAATTCATGGAGAATCAATTCAATTATAACTATAGAAACTTCCCGAGGTACTGCAAACAGGTTAATTACGACTGCTGAGTTCTGAATTTAAGGCAGCCAAAACTTTCGAATTGCAGCTGAATGTCTTAAAATTCCTCTATAGCAATAATTTCTCAACAACGTTTGGGTACAATTCAAATGACATGCAGTATGATACAAATTTCTTTGGAAGCAATGATTACAAAAAGTAAAGAACTCGTTTAAAATTCGATTATAAATAGACATACATTGCCTGTGGTTTTCTCGCATCAATATAAACACCTTTATTAGCTTTATAGATCTAGGAAATAAATATTACCATCTGTTCATATTCAAATGAAAGTGCTTAAGCTAACAATATCTATAGCCAGCTTGACAGGGGCCTTGAGCTAGTAAACAACATCCTAAAGGAGAATGTTGGTTACCAAAATACTAATAATAAGCTTGGATCAAGCTACAACTATCAAAATAATAAAAATGCAAGTTCATATGAAAGACTTAATGATGCAATTAAGCCTGTGAAGACGTTTAACAAAGAAAACCTAAACCCAGGTAGGCATGCCTAGGCATTCAGTATTTATTACCATCTTGATCGATCCCGCTGATGTTGCGATCAATATCATCTTTAAAAACTGCTTTTCTCCTTTCATCTTGATTTTAACCGCAATTTGGAAATCATTTGGTTTAGACAAACTGCCAGTCGAGAACAGACTCAATATGATGAATGAAGTCTATAAAATGCGGAGAGACGAAAGAGCACAGCTGGAGTACAAGACTCAGCAGGAATGCATAAAGTCTCCACAGATTAATTCTTACTCCAAAGAGCTCGTTGAGTCCAAATACGCGAATCACAGAAAACCAAGGGCAAATGAAAGACTTTACGAAGACCACCGAAAGAGACAGATTGCTCTCGATATGAAGCAAAAGTTATTAGAAAAGCAGGCGAAGGCCATGGCTCAGCCAAATCTCGCAAATAAAGTTCCAACATCGCCTTATGACTCGTCCCAGTGTCTCTCAGTGGGAGACGGAAAGCAAACAGTCTCTCGGCTGCTGGACTACAAGAATAGGTATGCTGAGAATGAAGTGCAGCTGAAGGTGAAGTACGACGACAAGGAGTGCACATTCCAGCCGAGAATCAACAATAACTCAAAATAAATATGCTGAGAAGCACAACCAAGGAATGCCGATTGAATTCAGGAACTCAGTCGATGCGAGTAAATACGCAAACAAGCTAAAGGCAAATGAAACTGACAAGAACTGAACTTTTAAACCATCTGTCAACGAGAGGAGTAAAATGATTGCGCAGAGCAAACAGTATAATGACACGAGGGCGCATAATGTATTTCAAAGGCTTATTGCAAATAAAGAAGAAACCTTATTTGACTGAAAAAGCTCAGAAATGAGGTAGGCTTTCAAATATTTTATAATTATTTCTCAAGCAGTGCTTTTAATTTGCCAAAATTTATTTTAAGGATCGATAAAGCTGCCAAATAACTGATACTTTTAAATTGGCGTTTATAAGATAGTCTTATATTTTGGTTTGATATTTCCATTAGCAATATTTGGATAACATATCTGACTTTTTAAAATAAAGTTTTTGTTCTCCTTCTTTAGTAAAAGACAGTCAGCATTACATTTATATTTTAGTGAATGCAAGAACCCAACAATCAATGCGATTAGTGCAGAGATAGACTACAACATAAACAACGACAGCCAGCCCAGATGGAAAAGACTTTACAACCTCCATAGTGAAAAGCAGAGATATGATGACCACAAGCGAACGATTGAAGACATGAGTAATAAACAATCTTACTAGTCAATTTTTATTTTCGCACTAAGTCGCATAATCACAGTATACTGTAGGCCGAGAAAATAAAGAGTCTGAGGAATGTACTTTCAAGCCATTTTTGATCTCGAAAAGCACAGAAAGACTGCCGAGAAACTCGTATGTTTTAGCAAACAGCATGAGCGGGGTTGCAATGCAAAACTTCATGGGGGAATCATCCAAAATTTCTCTATCGCCGCACTCGTCCTATCCTTCAAGCCAGTGATTCGACGAGGTGCCTGTTAAATATATGAATGTGCAAGAACGCACGGGACTGTGGAAGGAGTTCAAAGAGAAAAAGATAGAGGAGATCAGGAGGAACAACCAAGGAAAGGGGCTTGAAGAGTGCACTTTTAGACCGCAGCTACACAAAACAGTCAACAGAAATGCACTAAAGACATCGACTTCCTTACACAACTTGCAGACGATGAACAGCATTCAAAAGTACATTTACAGAATGAACAAGATCCGCGAAACTAAAGATCAAATGGCCATTGAAGAGATGAAGAAGACTGGCAGTGGCAAATAACTGGGAGCGAAAGATCACTGTTCCTAAAGAACCAATGCTTTCTTACAAAAGAGGAAAAGACAGAAGGG
>JAGYYN010006688.1:0-23801 GCA_021441665.1 Euplotes cf. woodruffi 2 WChen-2021 | reverse complement strand
TATTGCCATGCAACCACTTGATACTATGAAGATTTTGCTTCCAGGAGATCCAGCAGAGGTGTCCGCATTGCAACTCTCAAATCCAAGACTATGCTGTGCTCAATTTTGGAGGTTAAGATGGCCGAGAAATGGTTTCATAATTTGTAGCTAAGATTGCACAAGCATCATCTTCATAAATTTAAAGTACTTGTCTTTTCACTGTTTGTGTGATTTAGATATGTAAGTTAACTTCAAATTTATTGAAAAATTAAAGCTATAAATACGACTGTCCTTTTATCGATATAGTTTAAAGTCAAAAAAAGTAGGAACTCTTGAACTAAAGGTTCTTAATTAATATGATTATGAAATCATTTTGTATATTTAAAAGTGAAAATTTTCAAGTATGTTTTAACGACTAAAGTTATATATCTGTATTTCCCGCTTGACTACTTTATCTTGTTCTCGAAGTACGTATGATTTTGTTTAAATGAGAAAAAAATCTTCAATGTGGAAAAGCGAAGTTATTAATTGATATAATGATATAAAATAATTTAAATCTGGAACTGCAATAGTCCTGATTGCAAATATATTATTTTATACAAAAATGAAGCTACTCGTAATATCACTGCTAGTGTGATTTGCACTTGCAGAAGGACTCAGAGACTACACTCAGATTCGAAACACAGTCGACTGCCTTACTTGATATGAAGACTACTACAGGTCTAAAGTATGAAAACCTTATCCAACATCAGGCGATCTTAATTGATGAGATTATAATGATAACTCTTATAATTGTGGTGGCGGAACTGCTGGAGTATGATCAGATGATAGCTATATGTTCCCCAAAGACTCTGGCTTACTGCTCTGTCCTCAAGAATGGTCGTGAAATGGACAGTATTACTACATCTATAGCGACTATGAAACAACCGTAAACTCAAATTATGTTCAAGAAGGCGGGGTGTGATGGTACAGTCTTTCAAAGTCGACACCAGGCTACGATGGTTTTCGAGTTTATAACTTGTACTCCAAAAATGTCACTGTTTCTATCTATTCTAGGAACGATGACAACTCGTATAATATCGAGCAGAGGTTGTTCAAAGCTGGAGATGATATCAAAATTCCAGTAAAAGGGTATAATTCAATTTATGTTCTCGCTATTTCAGACTCAACGAGGATCGGAAAGTTCCAATTTAACGCTTCTCTTTATAAAGACCCACTCAGCGCAGGAGCAATTGCTGGGATTGTTATTGGCAGTGTTGCATTTTGCGTTATCTTCATCATATTCACAGTTTGCTGTATCAGATGATGTAAGAAGAAAATTCAAAAGCGAAAGGAAGCAAGACTAAGAAAGCAACATTACCCAAATATGGTTCCAAATGTGAATATGCCTGTTGCACCAAACCAGTATTGCTACAATAGCTATGCAGCAAATCCAGCTAATCCAGTTGGTACTCAGTTAGGATATGACAAGCAGCCGCTTTTGCCAGGCAATCAGTATAACATGAACTACGCTCAGCCAGTGGTGACACCAATGGGAGCAAACCAAGGCACTAATTTTAGATAGATATTTTGTCTGAATCTATCCTAACAAAACAGAATAATATTTGGTTCAATTTGTTACTACAAAAGATTTTATAGAGCATCAGCATTTTTATTAAAGTGATTGAGACGATATTAATAAATTTAAAATATTGTCACTAGCGCTTTAAAATAGTCTTTGCCTTTGAATTTTTCTGTTTCATTTGAACACTAGTGCCATTCTGAATGTAAATAAGAACAATGATTACTGAGTAGTTTCTAAATGGTAACTTTAAGCTGGCATTCAAGCGATGCTTTGCTTTTGGTTTTCAACTTGCTTTATTATGACAACTGGCTTTATCTAAATTAATCAGAAAATAGAAATACTTTTGAAGTCAAATTTAGACTCGATCAGCTGTATTTCGTGTCTTATAACTGCTTTGTTAACTGACACATCATTAGAGAAATAGTCTGTAAGCAATTTAGCATAAATGCATATCAAAGATTTTGAGCCGAGCTGGTGTATATTCACCATATCTTGACTAGTAAAGTTGCTTGACTTTAGCTTTGAAATAAGCAGCTTTGCAAGTTCAATCTTTTTGGCAAGCTTATTGCCGTGACTTTGCTTTAAATGCAACTGATGTTTAACAAAGTCTTTTACAGCATTATTAAATGAGTTAATCTGGTTATAAGTTGCTCCAAAAATCTATATATTTTTATATCTGTACATCCGTACCTCTGTCTTCTTAACTTTCACTAATAAAATATAAGTGTTAAATAAAATGATTTTTTAAATTGCCTTACCAAGTTTGCATAGTTTCTTTTCGTTGTTAATAGTCTCAAGTCTGTTAATAAATTTACTTCAAAAGTCAAATCATGAGTCGAGTCTTGTCCTTAATAATTTCTTCGAGACTATGATAGTTGTCCAAAAGACTGCAGATTATCTTTGGTTCAACACTCTACAATAAAATCACTCACAAGCTTATTATAATTACTCTTCTGTCTTTGTTGCTTATCTTCGGAAAGTAAAAAGCTGAGTTCCTAGTGATTTTATTTTGATCGCTGAGTCTCGTCTGGTTGAGCTTGACAATGCTTCCAAGTTTATTCATTTGCTCCTATTACGTTGCAACTCGGCATACCTTTGCGGCAGATCTCCGGAATCAGCTCTGGAAAAGGATACTGTACCTCGTTTTTCCGTGGTAATTAGGATCTATGCGAAATAACAGATTTTCTGTACTGTTGGTGTGGTTGTAGCCGTTGATGATGTCAATCGGCACCACTATATCGAGTCATAACTTAGGATTACTCGAACTGCGAGGCGTTGGATTAGGCTTGAAGTCCTCATCGTTATCTGATATGCTATCGTTGTCGTTGCTAGCAAGAATAAGTAAGAATTGCTTAATCCAACTGTAACTTTATAAAAATAAATAAGTCTTTTAACAAAGAGTACCTTTTTAAATCTCCAAGCAGATAACTGTCGATGTTCATTGGGCTTTTGAGATTAATCACATTCTGAGGCATGCTCTTTCTGATTTTAAAATCCTGAACTGCAACGTTATACTTGTTTACATACAATTCGCAGCCAAATTTTGGTTCTTGTTTAGGTACTCGTTACTTGAGACCTTTGATATATTATTTTTGCTTCCTTTTTGTGTTGGATGGGAACTGAATTTAATATTAGTGTAAATAACCTCAAATCCTTCATGTCATTCTTACACATTATTAATACTGACTTTTGCTAGTTTTATCGGTCGAAGCTATGGTAAATGGGATTATACTTGGTCCAGCTGCTCAAAATCCAAATATTTAGTACCTTAAACTTCGAATGCGGCCAAAGTGCATCTGGAGATGAGTTCTCTGGCATATAATTATTGCCTAGAATATGTAAGTTCTCGGTTTCATCATTTACAAATAAAAACAATCGATACTAGTGTACGTCTATTTTACTCGTTAATAAAGGACTTGCTTACTCAAGTTATCTTCGGACATGTTTCGTTTGATCGGTGATAGAGTCTCCTTTCTTTCCTTGTCGTATGTGCCTCTAAAGTACGGTTACTATCCTCAATTAGTGATCTGCTTACAGAGAAACTTGTGAAAGCTTCTGCCCTGGAATTCCAATGCGATGCGGAAGCATGAATGACTTTGAAAATTTCATATTTAGACCGCTGTGAGCTTTATAAAGTTATTGAACTGCAGCATGTGCAACTAGCATATTAGAAATAAAACAGCTGTCTCATTCACTATGATTTTGTGATAGTTCAAATACACCATTTTTAATGCTTGTTATTCTCGAATATCCAAAGTTATTCATTTTTATGTAATAAAGCTTGATATTATGAGTGAAAGCACAATCAAAAATAAGCTAAAATACCAAGGAATATGGATGAAATCAAAGAATGTAAAATTAGTGAATTATAAACCCTTACGCTTAGCTTTCTCAGGCCCGTTATCAGCCCCTGCACTGCTTTCTTCTATTTTCTTATTGCTATTTTTCTTTTTACTACTGGCTCCTGGTATCTTGAGGCTGATGATTTTGTGAGAGTTCTTCTTAGTATGCTTTCGAATGTCTACTAAATGCAGCTTCAGACTTACTAAAAGACGACAACAGATTGCTATTAGGAATGGCGTTTGCTGTCTCGCCTTGTTCTTCTTTGATCGGTGATATCTTGAATTTTGAAGTGTTAGTCTGGTTCAGCAATCGCAGTCTTCCCTTTGAGTTCTTCTTTTTACCTGATTTGCCTCTTTGTAGCTTATTTTTCAGACTTTCGAGATTTATTGAAGTCCTCGGTCGAGCTGTAAATAAAGTGAGATCCAAGTTCAGATGGAGTTACTATTATAAAATTAAGTTTTTACTCATAAATATCGATAAAGGAGTAAATAATTACAAAGACTTATTTTCAACAGGATCTTCAGCCCTCGGCATCACCATGTGCTTGAAGATCTTATTCCAGTTCGCAGTGTGGTTGTTGTCGTCGTAGATGTCGTCTTGCACAAGGAAGGATTTCTCAGCTAGCGACTTGAATCCTCTGTACGTATCGTCGAAGTCAACAGTGTTTATTGCTTCTTGAAGTCAATAACGTGAGAACTCTTGAATCTTGGATAGTCATTGCCACTGCTAATGTCTTGCTTGCTCTTGTGCACGACCGTCGTCTAGTTAAAAAAATATTACACTGCAAACATAAGTAATATGATGTCGAATAAATTAATGTTGATATAGGTCATTATATGCTTCCATCTTACCATCGTTTATTTTTCAATTTGTGTTAAGAATCGAATTTATATTATAAAGTTTAGAAAAACAATAATGGATCAAAATTTAGATCTTGATAGCAAAGGTAACCACTGTTAAGTATACTCTTGTTACTAAATCTAAATAAATTTTTGTTGTTAGTTAAAATATACCATACAAACCTTATTTAAAAATCACAAATAAATAATTTTTTGCAGTTAGTTTGAATTATATTTCAAATATATATAATTTTGTGATAGCTTCATTATATATCAATTTAGCATCATTAATTTTTATTGCAGAATAATAAATTCAGCTAAAAATGAGTGAGATTATAAATTAAAATAGCATTTAGTTTCGCATTATCTAATAATTCTTTGATCTATATGCAAAAACTATATACAATAACTGCTCGCTATAGAATGGCTTATCAATATGTACGCAGATTCAAGACACCTCGCGTAATGATTCGGACTTGCAGTGTTAATCCTGTCTTCTTCAAGCAGTCATTTTATAATTCTCCAAATATTAGAAGTTTTGCTTTTAAGCCGCCAATCAATTTCGTATTTAATTCTTAAATCAGCATAGTTTTCTGTAGCTCTTTGCCAAATAGCAAACTAATTATCCAGCTGCGGTTAATTTTAACTCGTGCAAAAATACAATTTTGGCTAAAGAAAGATACTAATTATTTAAATACAAATATTTGTAAACCCTCAACCTCTGCATTTTTTGGATTTGTCTAAATTTAGCCACCAGCCATTTAAAAGTGATTTGGTGACTATTTACTGTACCAAACTCCCACAGCTGAGTGAGTAAAGAATGGCAATTTAAATTACAGAGTGGAGACAGGGTATATTTAAACCACCAGAATAGCTAAATTAATAGTTGCTATTGTTACTGCCAACTTTTGCTGTTTTGTTTATTTCTCTGCTTTCAACCCCATTCCAGCTAAAGCTCCGCAGCTAGTCCACAATTAAATCTGTAATTTTGCTTTGACTTCGATAAGCAAGAGAAATAATAAAATTGAGCTTATTTGCGACGATTTATTTTTAGGGTTTGAGGTAGGGAAGTAACAGGTATTTAGAGACCATCTGACTGCTGATTTACAAACAGAGAAGTTGCAACCGCAGATTCAGAGTCTTAGTGTTAAGATCGAGACTGACTCCAATTGACGCGGTCATTTGGATGATATAGAATACGCTGAGTCGAGGATAAAGTCGGTTGATAGTAAAAGTCAAAATACAGAAAATATTCCGGTGATTCAGAACTCAATTCAGATCAGCAGCAAGTCTGTTTTACAAAAGAAATGCGTAATTATTGGATTTAGAAAAGAATTATGTATTCGCTGCTTTTCAAGTATTATAAAGATCAATTTTTTAGATTCAGTTCAACGATAACATATTTTTATGATTTTATTAACAAAATTGAGATTTCTCGCAAGTATTTTGGATGTTTAAAGATAAATTAAACGATGTTTATTTTATTAATAGACTCTGACCAGAGAGGATCTTGACCAAATCGAAGAAATGAAAAAGGACCAGACTATTTCAAAGAAAAGTACATATTAAGATTTATTTACATAGGCATTTCATGTAATAATGGCCAACCTAATGATGATAAGAAGAAAATAGAGCTTAAAAAGGTTAACTTTGAGGTTCAACCTCAAGCTACTGCTAAGAAAATGTAATAATTTATGGATCGAATGTGAATTTTTGCCATTTAACGTAATAATTGAATTATGATGGAATTAAAAAACCTTGTGTCTGTAGTAAAAATTTTAAAATACATATATAGAAAGCAAAAGTAGAAGTTACTTCACAGCAGCTAAAAATCTAAACTTCTCAATGGTTGAAAATGAAATAGATCCAGATGATCTACGGTAGCTGAAATCAGTTAATCTTTTAGGGACATGAAGAAGATCTCTAACTATAGACCAACAACTACTTTAAGGATAGAGCCTTCTGGAGACAACAGGTGTAAATAAAATTAAGCTTCGAAAGAACTCACTAACTCTAACTTGTTTCAAGCCAACAGACATATCAAAGGGCCTATCTGACTTTACAAAGTCATATATTCCAGACTTTGGATATCAGACTCAGCTCGACTTCGACATTCACAAAAACGGGTGGTACTTCCTGCTCGATTTCATATCAAAATACCCAAAGAGAGAAAAGACATTTAACTTGATCCGAATGATGAATAAGCTAAAATAAAGCGAGTGTAAGCATTTTCAAAATTTAGTTCTGACCGACTAACAAACACTATGCTTAGTTTAATTTACCTGAACCTATTAAAATTTAGTCATCTTTTGTTTATATTTAACAAACTAAAACTCAAAAAATTAAAGCTAAATCCATTCAATGATATTGTTAGTTGACCCTCTGGTCTTCGACATTTCCTACTGACGAAATATTTAGGAAATCAAAATCACAAATGAGAATGCGAAGCTGAAAGGATTCGACAAGTTCGTGCAGAAGTCTGATGTCGAGATAAAATAAAAACCCTGTCGTCAGAAGGATCCTGCAAATTAAAAGCGAATTTGAATCGTTCAACTCGAAATTCGTGGCATTTTCAAAGTAAGCTTGAACACTCACGCATAGGCTTTACTACATGATGAAGCAGCGCATCAAGGTCGAGCAGAATAAAATAAACCTCAGACTCAATAAGTTCTTTGTGCATAAGAAAACCTCCGCGACCAAAGCTTCTAAACTGCAGGGTTTGGAAGATGGAGAATCGACTTGTGTCAATGAGAAGAACTACGTAACCGAGCAATATCGAGGAGTCATCAATAAGTAAGCACGAACTGGCTAAGTATTGTTTTAGATCTAATTCTGAAGAGTCCAGCGTAGACTCCAGACAAAGGTAAGCTAGAATGTATTTGCTTACATATTAAATAGAAAATTTAAAGCAATTGACTTGCAGTCTTCGTGTGATTTTGATACTTACTACGAAAAATATATGAAAATACCTGAAGTCAAAAGCAAAAATATATAAAAGGCATCAGAAGAATGACAAAGAAGAGACATAGATCCAAAAGAAAGACACTGAAAAAGAATAACACAGTTAAAGAAGTCTCTGACGATAGCTGATCTTCAGAAGCAATTAGTATTTTGTCTTCATCTAGCAATAAATGTGCGTATTTGATGATAATACTATTAGGCACACAACTGAATGCCAAGTCTCAGGTAAAAGAGCAGAATAAGCTACCTGTGAGCTCGACCTCACCTATACCTCCGATCAGTCCTCATGAATTCAGAATGATGCTGGAACGAACGTACAGCTGAGATAATTTAGTAAATTCTAGTGAATTATAAGATTTAGGAGCATGTGTTGAACCATCAAAGCTTGTTCATGAAAAACTTGATTAATGAGTTTCAATCGCTTCAGCAAAGTCTGTATTCAAAACAGCAATGCTACCAAAGCGAAGAATCAGAGAAATCACTAAAGTTCAAAGAAATAATTGGAGATGCACTCAACCTCTGATCTAAGATCATGGAGTACTTATAGGAGCCCTAAACGGGGAATCGATTCACAATAATTCAACTTCAACGATAAGGGAATCAAAAATGTAGGTGCAAAGCATAAGCATATACAGAAATGAGCTAAATTCGCTAATAAATAACCAATACTTGTGATAAAAAACATTGTAAGCCATCGTGGTCTAATTTTAAGACGACTTCAATCGCGCAGATCAACGCACTGCTGCAAACAAATATTAGTGAGTTCACTAAGCCTCTAATACGGTGAACGCAGATACAGAAAAGACAGGCCAACTTAATAAGGGTGTTTTCATCAAATCCGCCTGTAACAAATATCGTACGAGACTCTCGGTTAAAATATAGACTGCAAAAGCGAAGAAAAAGGCAAGAGTTAAGACAAACGGCGATAATATTAGTGGTGAGGAGACCAGATTATAGTATAGTTCACTCAGACGCAATTAAATTCACAAAGCCAAGCATGATGTCTCAACGAATCCGACTGTTTATGAAATCTGAATTCAAGGAGAAATAAAACACGAAGAAATATCACGTTTAACTTCAAGAAGATTTATAACAGTAACTGCAACTGCTAACAATGTAGATCAGTATTTTAAGTCGGTTGATAAAAAGTGAGTTAAAAAGACCGATATCAAAGACAGGAGCCGCTTGTTTACTCCCCCAGCCACTCGGCCTCAATCAGTGACTCCTTTCTCAGTTGGTTACAATACCGAGATATGGAGCAATAAGATGAAGATTGAAGAGATCACGTCGGAGACTGAAGAAGTCTCAACCAATCTTCCTGGTAACAGCAGAGTCTTTAGTGCAAATACACTTACTTCAAAGCGATTTAAGATGAGGAATTACTCTGTTATTTCTAAGTAATGCATTCAACTTAGCCAAACCAACTTGTATTGAATCAGAGCAAAAATAATTAAGAACTCTTGACTCATATATTTTCAAGCGAGGAATATAAACAAAAACTCGCGCTTTCAATTATTTTTATTTAATATTTATTGGTTTTAAAAAATAAAAGGGGTTCTTTGTTGTCAAATATGAGTTCTTTACATTCATCAAGTAAATTTTTGGATCTAAATGATAAAGATAAAAACTGCATCGTACCTTTTGAATGTCGGAGTTTGTTCTTGAGTCGTACAAAGTCAGACTCAATTACTTTTTCTTTGACATTTAAGTTTATCGCTAAAAATATAAAATCCAGCACCTACAGGCACTTTTCTTATTGATCTCTTTATCGATTGTGATGACTCCTCTGCAGTTTAGTATATATTTGAAATGCGATTGCTCTTCTGACTCTGCAATCATTTTTAACAACTTTGATGCATCGATGACTCGTAGCTTCTTGATCTTTTGTTTTTTGAACTTCTTGATGGCATCAAGGTCGTATTCAAAAGGCTTGTTTTTCTCTTTATAGGGGTCACCGTGTTCAGACCATTCTAGAGGAAATAAAAATATCTGTTTTACCTTTGCCGATTTCTGGATCAACTCGTCTTTTCTTATATGCAAGCAGATCAAATGGGATACTGTTGTACGTGATGAACTTTTTGAGCAAGTTAAACTGGTGGATTATAAACAAAGAGTTGCACTCTTCATCATCGTCTTTTAGTTTTGTCTTAACCATGCTGAACTCTTTCGAAAGTCCTTCATATGAAAAGTTATTCGATTCACTATCGAACTTGAACTTCATACTTTTTGGTTTGTGAGTGTAAATCATGTTTTTGATGTTCTCAATGACATTCATCTCGACTCTGAGATCCTTTATTAGCTTTCGCGTGTCAACAAGCGTGTTTTTGTACTTCTTTAGAGAGTCTTTTAACAGACTGAAGTACCGTTTGTCTAACTTTCGAAGATCAGTCAGCTTGTAAAATGCATTTTCTTTGGGGAGTGTGAGATTAGTTGCGTAAAGCGACTTAACAAATGCTAATGTGTTAATGGCAGATATTCACAATAACACAATGGGGTCTTTGATAAGCGAGACTACCATATAGCCTAAAAATATTCCCCTTTCTTTTGAACTAAGTCCTTTCATCACTATCGCCTTGATATTTTGGTTGGCTAAGGCGATGTATGCAAATGGAATCATAATTACTGAGCAAGCTGCAAACGTAATTGCTCCAAATACGAGCACTGGAACGTATGAAATATGCAGCAGAATCGTATTGAATTTCTTGCTTTTGAAGATCAATAAAAATGGTACTAACGGAAGGAAAAATATGTTAAGAGGAATGAATAGTGAAATCATGCTGGAGTAGTATTCGTTAAAGCCAAAAACACTTCTTCATTTGACAACTTCTGTCAGATAGATCAGCTTGCTTTTTGTCTTTAAAACATCATAAATGCTTGTCAAGATTGCAATGATGAAATTCAACAAGATCACATTTGAAACCAGCAAGTACAAAATCAAGTAAATGTAGCTGTTCGTCAGACTTACTGCATTTTGTGAATTCTTAAAAATATCAAACGAAAAGTTTCCTAACGATGCAGAAAATAGAGTCAACATTGTAGATGTATTATCTTTGAACTCAGGAAGGGCATTAAATAGCAGTCTACCTGAAGAACTAAAAATTATGAAAAACATGAAGTATAGTAAAAGAAATTTAGAAATCTCAACTATCATTTTGGCTAAAATTGTGAGCATCGGGCCAAAAGTTGAGTTAACTCTGAATACAATGATCACACGAATCCACTGGATTAATATTAAATACGCGAGGATTTCTGTCATGCTTAAAAATGATGTACTATATGTTGCAAAGATTACATCGTGCTTGTAGTATCTCGGGTCAGCTGGGCTTTGGTATTGAAATATACTATGATCAGGTAGACAACTGGCACTTACGCATAGTGTCTGTAAAATATCAAAATAGTCAAGAACAAGTGAGCAAAGCTGATGATCAAATCCTCTTTGATAAACATCCAGCTTTTGTTGCGCAGCTTTGCAAAGATTACTTGACAAATGTTTCTGAAGAAGTATGCAAGCAAAATCAAATTCATGTAGTAAATCAGAATCAAGTTATTATATGCATTATCGCTGATGTTCAGATACCGCTTTTCAATCGCATCAAAGGCTGCCTGAGCTGAAGCCAGTTGACTTGTGGTGAGACTTGTGTTTGACAACGCAGCTTTATTTAGTCGTGTATTCATCTAATATGTCGGTGTAGCTCATCGCTTGGTTCTGGAATCTGCTTAACTGCAGCTGGATTGTAATTGCAATCACAATTATTGATAGAGCATCAATCATATACCGAAGATTCATCGAACTTTTCCAAGATTTAAACATAAAGATGTGAGCCTTTTGCTTTTTGTCTAAATGGTACACTCAGTCTTTGCTTTTGGGCTTAAAAATGTAGTACAGTCCTTTAAATTCATCGATAAAGTTTGGATAATAGTGCACAAAGTCGTTGTTTTTAACTAGCAGCGCTTGCACGATCCGATATGAAAGAGAGAACTTCAAAAAGGTGTCGTTTTCGTATATTCCATCCCACATTTCATTTATAAGTACAATCGGTTTTCGTGATAGTCAAATTTCGTAGAGCTCATAATTTGCTATCTCATCGATGACCATCTTTCCGTTGTAAAAAGTGTCTATTGTAACATAGTTAAAAAATAATTACCGTGGAGCTGGTCTCTGATCTGGTCGATATCTGGAGAGTTAATAATGATCTCACGCGCGAGATCTAAGTATATCTTGCTCAAATATCCTCTCGCAACCTTAAACGAAGAGTAATGCTTACCAATCTGAATGACGATGATTATAATAGCAACACATATTTTAAGCGGATTCTCACTGTAAACAATGAAGTGGGTCCGAAGCCTGTTGATTTGGTATGCCTTGATGATCTTCATTCTTGTAAGCTTGTCGTAGTGATCAAGTTCTTCGTTCTCCCACTCTGAGCAGCTCGAAAGCTTTAGTAAAATCCTTATGAGGTAGAATGCTTGCCCAAAACTAAAGCCAGACATGAATATTTCAATGAAGTAAAGCAGCTCTTCGATATGCGATATTCCGTGATGATAGCGGACAGCTCCATTGCTTTCAGTATACTCGTTCAAAATGAACAGAATCGAGTCTATAATCGACTCGTTTTTGTAGTACAATTCTTTGATGTACTTCCTGAGCAGGTATAATGCAACAGTAATGCTATTAATAATTATTGAGTAGGAAAAGCATTCGGTAATAATGTTTGAACCTTTGATTTTATCGAAGATTTTCTCCTTTTCGTAAAGAGACTCAAATAGTCATATCCTTTCGTAAAATATCAAAAGTTTGTATATTGTTATTGGAAAAAGATTCATTCATTTAAAGTCGTTTTCTGATGAATAAAACAAAAATAGTATAAAGTTTAGTATCTCATCGTCGTCCATGATTCAGTATCTTATTGAGATCTCAACAAAGTCCTTTGCCTCGAGATACTTATACTTTGAGTGCTTAGAAAGAGGGAATATATTCAAGTCTTTTGATGTGAGATACCCTTCAAGCTTACGTCGTGCAAGTAACTTCGAAATTTCTTTCAAATTTATACTATCAAAATTCACCATATTGACCTACCTCTTTCTGCTTTCTTTCGAATTGTCGTCTGTCTGATGGTTTGTTCTCGAGTTTAAAATCCCTATGTAATTGTAAGTTATGTTTAAAAATATTAAGTGCTTAAAATGACTTACTATTAGTGATAACCCTCATGCTTTTATTTAGAATCATTGATGTTGTTGTTCTAAATAGTAAATCAATAAAATTTACAATTTGTTTGGCTGATTCTGAACCACCTTCAAATTTAACTGAGCTATTAACATCTATATCCTTAGCCTCCCACTCATCCCCGATATTATTTTTATGATCCTCTTCGGTATCTAGTTTGACTTCTTTGCTATTTGCGAATAACAGTCTCCTGTTGTTGTTTATGTCTAAAGCTATAACCTTAAAACTTACTCGTGGTTGAGCTTAGCTTGTCTTTCATATTCCTCATAAAAGCTGGACGAGCCTTTAATCAGCGAGTCGGAGTTGATTAAGAAGTCTGTGGACATTCTCTCTAAATTTTTGCTTTTATCTGTTCAAAAATTCAACAGCATTCTATATAAACCTCAGGATTAGCAACAGCTACGTAACGTTATTCTGGTGTTAAGATACTTACACAAAGAGTTGTTGGCTCGAATCGCGTTCATCGCTGGGTTCAAATATCCTGATGAGTCACAGCTTTCTGGGTCCTTCCCAGACAGCAGAAGCCTAATGATCCTCTGGATCGTCTTATCCTCGTATTCGGTAACCAACGTGACTACAGTTGAAATGTTGATGCTCAGCCGGAGGTGGTGCTTTGAGCTCTGAGCCATCATGAACTTAATTCACTTGATACTCTTCAATAAAATTCAATGGTTAAATGCCTTCTCGAGGATAGTTTCATTCTCAAGAATCAACTTTTTATTGTCAGACGTAATGATCTTCCTAAACTCAGCAATTGATATATCAGTGAATGATATTTTCTGGAGGATTAAATTTATCTTTTTGAGCCTTCCTTTTAGAAATTGATAGATTCTTCCACTTTCGTCAGTCGAGCCAGCAAACAATAAGAATCTGACTGAGTCTGGCCGTTCTTCGGCCAAATTTAGTATTGAGTCCACAATTTTTGGTCAATTTCCATCATTTCGCGCTGAGACTGGCACGACTTTTGGTAAGTCAGATAAATTGATCGACGAGTCGTCTTCATCTTCTTCCTCCTAAGATTTAAAATTAGCCATATTAAAATGAAAATTTATGATTGATTTGTTTTAGCTAAAATTTAGTTCAAAAATAGTTGATGAAAAGTTCAAGTGTTTGGTTTGAAATATAAAAACTCGATGTGTACTTTGACTGCGAAATGTTCAAGGAGCAGCTCTTCATAAACCACATCTGTGTCTCTTGTTGTGGTCTTCGGCATGTAGCAACGAGTGTGATCTACTAAGACATCCTGCTGCTTGTTTATGTCCTCCTCTGTTAAGATGTAAGCCATTTATTATTTATAATTTTGCTTCATCTATTTTTTAATATTGATTGCACATAAGTATAAGTATATTCAGGATTTTTAATATCTCTGGCCTTGGTATTTAAAACTAGACGACCAACAGTACACTTTTCCAAATTTTTAACTGATTTGGTTTCAACTTTTTGTATGCCAAATATTATGAATTAGCACTAAAACCAAATATTATTCAAATAATAAGATTTACTAAATTTTACTTGATTTTTGCATTTTAATTATTTAATACTGATATATAAATTCTAAAGTAACTAGAGGATTGTAATAATAAAGCAAGCAAACATTCATCATGGACGATCTTTAGATAAAGCAGAAAAGATAATAAGTTGATTAGCAGTCTTTGTCAGCATAAATCTCGCTATAGTCGTCTTTGAAGTCTTTATACTCAATGCCTTTTCTTTTATACTCCGCTTTAATTTCGTCCTCAAGGTCTTGATTGTCTTTATCATCAGGGTTGAGGGGGAGCAAGTCATAGAATCCTTCTGGCATCATTTCAGGGTCCATTTGTTCATCTACACTCAACAATAGTTACTTTGACTTAACTAGTAAGACAAGGTTTGAAAAATACCATTTTCGTGATTCTGATTGTCATTTTGAATAGCAATGTAGTTTGTCAATCCAAGAATATTCTTATTCGGAGCATTATTTTCGAGATAAATAACTCGACTTCGGTATTGATTCGGGACATCTCTAGGTTGTTCACGTTGTAAAGCATTTCTACCATTCTCGAAAAACTCTTCGATTTCTCGTTCCTGTCGTTTTTCGTCTTCTAGATGCAGAGTGTTGTATTTGGCCATGTCTTCTTGGTTCTTCCAGTCATCAGCAATTCATTTGAATGCCTATTTATATAAGTATTTTATATGTTGATGATATAAAATCTAATTAAGTCCTCACCTCAACAGTATCGATTTTGCTTCCGGAAAGTCTTGCATTGGCCCATTTTTCTTTTAGTTTCTCTTTGATGTAATAGTTATACGACGATCTGTGTCTTTTGACAACTCCTTTCCCTTCGTTTCTGTTGTCTAAGCAGATGAGGAACTGTGAACTCACCGATGGCTTTTTGCATCATCTGAATGAGCTTGTCCTTCTTGTCCTTTTTGTACTTTTCCATATGCATTTTTGCTTTAATTTTGTACTTTTTGCGCTCGGCCTCGGGCAGGGCTTTCCACTCCTTCGCGATTTGAGAGATCAATGTCGTCCTGTTTATCTTTGGCTTATTTGTTTTCGGCAAAGGAACTAAAAAGTTGTCGTGTTGTTGATATTCAGCAAGGTGACTGGGGTTGTCACCGTCTTTGTCACCAAGAATGCTGTCGTTACAGTCTGTTGCGTTACAACTGATCGTCATTGTTGTCGGATTTGTAGATCTGCGGTCGCTTTGGCTCCGCTCTTCGGCCTCCTCATTCCCGCTGTACAATTCACCGGTCTTGATGTTAAGCAGTGAAGTCTGCTGTCTCTGTGGATCAACAATCAGCTCGATGTTTAACTTAGATTTTTCTTTATTTTGCCTCTTTTTCGGTTTTGGGACTGGAGGCTGATAATTTTCGATCTGGTCCTCAGTTATCGACTTTGTACGATCTTGCATGTACAGAATGAATGCATTCTCAGGCTTTTTAATTCCATGAGGCTTGTGATAGAGCTTGGTATAGTCCTTTAGTTGAGTATAAATTTTACGTCACTCGATAGCTTTTGCTTTAAAGTATGATTTGTTTTCGCATTTTCTCCAGTCTTCAGAGATCTGTTTCATCAGGTCTTTTTGGTTTCAATTCGGATACTTATCTCTATAAACCGCCATCTTTTGCTCTACAAAATAATTATAAGCAGAAAGAGGTTGTTTAGGGCCGTAAGGATTCTTTCTTCTTATTCTGACTCTTTTCTTTTTGGGCTTTTCATCTCCATCAACTTCATCTTTCTTTGATTTTGGGGGTCTAAAACAATAAAGCAGTACCATATGTCTACTTACTCTTTAATACTGGATGCAATCATTGTATCTTCTTGGTCTTTATTCAGCGTTTCATCTTTCTTTTTGATCTCATTAGTCTTTGCTGACTTCGTGCTAAATGATCCGAAAGTAGACGAATTATCGTCTTTTATTCGTCCTTGAAATACTTCAGCAACAATGTTAGTGATGCTTTCCACGTGGATGTTGTCGATGTTCTTTTTGAAGACTTCGGTCATATTGGTAATATTTATAATCTTCAATTTTTTCATTCTTATATGCAAAACATCCTCACATGTTTACCTAAATTAAGCAAGTGGATCTTTTACTCATCCAAAATATTTTGATCAATTGGAAACAATGGAGATTCTCGAACAAATACAAAGCGTATTTATTAGACACCCCGAGCTGAAAGAAACAGCACAATGGCCTGAAGATGTCAAAATTGTTGAAGTCAGTCCTCGAGATGGACTTCAAAACGAAAAAGAACTTGTTTCGACTGATGTTAAAGTCGAACTCATCAACCGGCTTTCAAAAACAGGGCTTTCAGTCATCGAAGTGACGAGTTTTGTCTCTCCTAAATGGGTTCCACAGATGGCTGATGCCGCTGAAGTTCTCAGCAGCATCACAAAAGCTGATGGTATCTCATATCCTGTCCTCACGCCGAATGTAAAAGGACTTGAATGAGCCATTAGTGCTGGGGCCACTGAAGTCGCAGTTTTTGCAGCTGCGTCAGAATCGTTTACGAAGAAGTAACATAAACTGCACGATAGAAGAAAGCTTAGCAAGATACGCTGAGGTTATACAATTGGCGATTTCATCTGGATTAAAAGTTCGTGGCTACGTCTCTTGTGCTCTCGGCTGTCCCTATGAAGGTTCGATAGATCCAAAATAATGTTAACCACGTTGCTAAAAGTCTCTACGATCTCGGGTGATATGAGATCTCACTTGGAGACACCATTGGAGTCGGTACAACTGAGCAAACTCTTGGTCTGTTGGAATGTATTGAAGTTCCAGTGAACAAACTTGCTGTTCACTTCCATAATACATACAACCGAGCGATCGGAAATCTTGTAGTCGCTCTTTCAAAAGGAATATCGGTGATCGACTCGAGTGTCTCTGGGCTTGGTGGGTGACCCTATGCTAAAGGCGCCAGTGGAAATGTCCCCACTGAAGACGTTATTTATATGCTAGATCTGATGGGCATCAGGCACGGTGTTGATTTGCAAAATATTATTGATGTAGGATGATACATCTCCGATAGTATTCCAAAAGAGAATTTAGCAAACGTTACAATCGATGACCTTGATTATATTAATGAAAGAAGAAAAAGCTTAACCACATTTTTGAGCAAGTAAAATATTGTTTGTATCCAAACTTAATTACTTTCAATATCAAGATAATATTTTGTTCAAGCTTACAATCAAATATTTGTAGTTTTTATTAGTATTAAAACGTTGAATATAAACTATACACATCATGTAAACCTTTTGTGCTTTACACAAAGTTTACTTGCATTTTGTTGACGTACATTCACTGAGGTTTCCATTTTGTAGTTTTTGTACGTTTATCTGCGGAGAACATGATTCTCCTCTTTTTCTTTGAGAATTTCTGAATTCAACTCATGAATTTCTTTGAAAGCAGATTCTCTAAAGACTTGTCTCTCACTTGGACTGGGCTCATTGCTCCTATAAAATTTATTTTGACTGGTTACTTCAAAACGGTCTGTTTTTGAGTGAACTTAGTATAGTTGAGTTAAGTGTTTTATTAAGTTCCTCCTTTCCACAGCTTGCAATCGTCTTGGTCTGGTACAACTTACTGATATTTTCAAGCAACCGTCTAAATCACCAATATTTGAATCTTGTACTTACTTATTGGCTTTAGGTTTGGCTTTTACTAGTTTTGCCTTCTTGTCAATAGGATTTCTCTGCTTGCTTTTTCTATAGCTTTTATCTAGTATAAACCAATGCAATTAAGACGAGTTTTTTTACTATAAATAGCTTACTCAAGCTTCTTAGGTAAGCTGGTTATTTTGAGCCCTGCTTGGTTGTTGACTCTACTGATAAGTTTATTCTTCCTTGATGCTGAGATGATCCTCTTGCCAAGAGAATTACTCCGAGCAATCAATGGGCTTGATAGTCTTGTTGACCTGATGTTCAAGATTAGTTTTAGATCAGACAAAGAAATAAGACCTCCCTTACATGTCTTTTGATTTTAAAATCTGATCGATCAGCTTTAGTCATCATTCAATGTGATTTTTAAATTCTTTTCCGTCTTTTCCTGTATTTCGTAAATCTTCGTTATTTATCTGTATTTGCTTGAATGTCTCTGTATAAGGAATAAAATTTAGCAAATCATTCAAATTAATAAACTAGTTAAATATAAAGCTACCTTCGATTTTAGTAAGCGTAGTAGCCATTTCACTTTTCAATCGTTCCTCAATCTGCTTGAACTTACTGCGAAATTCAGTTATCATCGAGTGTCTAAACAGTTACCATAGTTGTCTCACCGCTTTGAGCTTATTTGGGTCTCTGTTGTCCACAGGTTATGTTCTTTATAAAACGCATCGAATTCGTCTTTCTGCAAGACTAAGAATTTCGACAGTAAAAGCATCGCTTTATTTAAGGTCCTTCTGCGGCTTGTCAGTATTAAAGTTGTTAAATTTGTCATGACAATTGTATGTCTCAGATTCCTTTGAAGTCTAAATGTAAGGTTTTATTAGTTTGCGACTAAAGCTACCTCTTCAATAAAATCTTCCTCTTTGCCTTGTTCTAAGCCACATGAAGTGGAGGCTATTGCTTTCTGCAGTATTTTCGGAAGCATATTGAACTTAGAAATAATGTTCATGTAGGATCAACTCACAAAGAGCTCTTGGTTGATGCTTCACTTCATAATATTCGAGACGTTTGTTTTCTTCGACTCTTTTCCGATCAACCCGAGAGTTATTAGGTTTTGCTTCAGCTTGCTTTGGTGGTTGAACATTAGCGTCTATTTATTTAGCTAAATAGCGTACCAAAGACTGTCTCTCATTTCGATGAATTCTGCCTCTATTCACGTAGTTTTGGATGTACCTGTAGATATAGTGAACATTTCGCTACCTCAGCCTGTCTTTGACGTCCTTTTTCTTTTGTGTCACGTTTTTCTCATCTTTTTCGGAGTTTTGAATTTGAGCAGCTGGAAGCTCCATTAGCTTTGAGTTTTTACTGATGGAACGCCATTTGATCTACGGAAGAGTTTAGATGGTAGTTAGATGATTTAGATAAAATAGCTGTCAATGAATACATACTTTACTCAAACTTTCTTTTGACAAGTTTATATTCTTGCAAGTCGAGTATTTGTTGAATGATTCTACTTCAAAGCTTTTGGTTTTATTTATTTCACTCATCTACAGAGCTTATGCGATACTAAGGCTACCAATGATGTTTTCGAAGACCCTTGAATGATTTTCAAACTCGGTATTGAATTTATTTGAAGTCTTCTCTGAGCTTAACAATACTCTCGTTCCTTTTTACGTTGATCTTGACCTTTTTGCTTTTATTGTTTTCACTTGCGTCCTTCTTGCTCTATTTTGTCATATGATTTTTTCTTACTGAGTTGGTAATGTTGTTGAAATACTTCATCATTATGCTATTTGGAGGAGATAGGGTTGAGTTATTATTTTAGTGTCTTTGACCTTTGAAATGCCATACCCAACTGCTTAACTTTATTTAGCTTCTCAACTAAATTATCATTCACAGCCCAGATAGCTGCATTTTCTCTATATTTAAATAGCTTAGTGTTTATTTTGGCAAGCAGTCATAGTAAAGTATTAATAGGATATATGTCAAAATCAATTTCATTTGGTTATTTTAGCATGGACATACATGACCTGGACATGATTTTCAAATATTTCTCTGCCAATCTTGACCTGTTCATCGTACTCGAGCTCTAAATGCAGGATGAGGCACATAATCGCTTTCTAGTTGAGTTTGATAAACAAAACAGACATTTGAGTCAATTTATTTAGTTTAAATAGATCAAATCAGCTATGCTAATACTTACTTTTTGGCATATACTTCGTAATCGAGTTTCTGTACTGTGGGATTTGCCTATTTTTAGTTGTGAAAATGCAGTGAAGCAAAACTAGATATTTAAATATAAGTTAAGCCTGCGGTTATAATTAAACCAAAAATAACACTGATGATTAGTGTATTTCTAAATGTCTCGGCTCAATTGTTATTTGCTTTTTGGTCACCAATTACTATATTCTATCATGTGCTCAAATAGTGAACTGTATTCGAACTTAGGTAAACAAAACAGTTTAAAAGCGTCGTTTAACTGTAAAGGTGAAAAATCTCGGCCTAATGGATTATAATTTTACTCATATTCAGCTGCAATAACTCTATCGACACTTTACTCATAATATTGTAGGGGTTATACAAGTCCAGTGCGAATGAAGACGAGTGGAGAAATCCTTTAACTATATTTTAGCTTCAGACTGTTTCGTCTAAAAACATGCATGTTTGTAATCGATTATAATATGATAATTAGCGGTCAATGACTTGTAATAACAAAAACAACAAATGGCGCTATTGACTACTTGGTCCTTGACTGTGAAAATACACTCGAAATAATCCAACAGATAATTAAATATCAGTCGAGAGGACTCTTTGAGAAGAAGGGGAAATTTATATGGCAGCAGATATTTTAATACTTGAAAGTGCTATGAATTAATATGAAATTGCATCAGGAACTTAAAGGTGTTCTTGTTGTCTGTTCATTCAGTTTACTGCTGACATTCAGTCAAATAAGTCATAAAGCAAGCATCGATATAGTATTTACTTACTCATTGCTTTTATTCTTCTGAAGGCTTAGTTGTTTTTCTTCTTTAATCATCGTCACATCAATAGTATATCACCGCTTGACCTTTTTACCGACTTTTTCAGCTCGAGAATTGCTGTTCGAGATGACGTTTTCGTAGTCATCACTACCAAACTTAAATTTTGGCTTTAGAGTTGAGAAAGCCTTGCTTCTTCGCTGTCTTGTCGGAATGCCTGAGGCTGCATTTTCTTCTTGCATAATTTGATAATAAATATTGTTTCTGCAATTATATATTGCGCATTGACTCATTCAGAAAATAAAATAGGAAGGATCAGGCAAAGTAACTGTTCAAAAAGTAAAACTGATATAAATGCAACAAGAAAAACTATCATGAATTCCATCTGTATTGATCAAGAGGTTATGACTTATATTTTCTCATCTGTAACACTTGAATGTTCATTGACTATTTCATCATCAACGATGATTTTTCTTATTTCGAAGTATGAAGAGTACAGACAGCTAAAAATGTCAGAAGAGCCTATGCAGCAACTTACGCCCGGTATTCTATTGAAAGACCTCTCGGATTGTAGTAATCTCTAGATAATATATTTTGAGCATAATTTCTATCTTACCTATTAATTGTGTAGAGTTCGACGAACATCTGCTCCTTTGCGTCTTTAATACAGGCATAAGGAAGCAGACATGTCAGGCCTCAAGTTAGAAATCCAAATCAGAACCCACATCCGAAGAAGCATAGGTCTCATGGCCAAAAAGTGATGAGTACATCGTTTAGCTGTCGAATGGATCTTTTAAATCTCTTTTCATCAATGTAACTGTTTAAAAATGTTTTACAAAGGTTAAAAAGACATCCACAAGGGCTTAATCATTTTATTAATTGATGTAAATAATACGAATAAATTACATTTTAACAAAACTAAATTTACTAAATAGCAAATAAATCAAGATATTT
The DNA here is from genome assembly GCA_021441665.1 of Euplotes cf. woodruffi 2 WChen-2021. NCBI lineage: Eukaryota > Ciliophora > Spirotrichea > Euplotida > Euplotidae > Euplotes > Euplotes cf. woodruffi 2 WChen-2021. Next base: position 1,873 of record JAGYYN010006688.1, on the reverse strand, counting down.
AAAAAGTAAGTTTAGCTTAAAATACTTCATGTATACAATTGTATTTGATTTAAAGTTTAAATTTTTATCACAGAAAAAGTTGCTTTTATTTCTAATTCGCTATGGCTATCAATCTCATACTAATTCAGATTTAAACCTCGCCAGCAGAACTCTTAAACCAAATAAATCAATTTAAGTATTCCGCGTACTTTCCCAACTTCTCTTCACTATATTTTGTTGAATAGCTGACTGCAAGTCCATTGACAAACGGGCATGAATCAGGATACACTTTATATCTAAATCAGGTGTTATGGAGGATGAGTGTCGACTTACATGACTTCTCCTTCGTGGAACTCGAGAGGCTTGACCTTCTTCATTCCTTTCTTCGTGTCATCCAAGTCGAATTCGATCATCTTTGCTTACTTCAATTTAAATTTATAAAGACTGGTTGAAAGCACTTAGTTTATTAAAGTCAAAATTGCCACCCAGTAAGACTTTATGAGACTATAAAAATCACAAATCATAAAATAGAAGTGATTGAGTATTAAGCACAAGCCAGTGAGTGCTTTGACCAATTACATTAGTCGAAATATTTAGACCAGTTGTTGATCTTCTCGTTAAGCGACGCTGAATCGGAAAACAGCTTCTCCATGTCTTTGTTCCACTCTTTGTTTCCTTGCGCATAACACGCGTTGAAGGTGAAAAAGGTACAAAAGTGGGAAAAGAAACCCTGCTTGCCACCTATTTAAAGCACATGTCGCAATGTATTTAAAGAGTTGTTAAAAGAAGGTAAAAAACTAACGTTACCAAGAACAGTGATATCGTCTCCTGGACATCCTTCAGTAGTGACGATGTCGTCAACAGGAATGCCTTTGGCGGTAACTTCTTCTTTAACTTTTCTAAACTCGCCTTCATCAACAATAGTGATGTTGAACATTGCTTCGAGTCCAAGCGGGTTATGGGGATTAGACTCATTTAAATACGGCTCGTAGTAGTTGATTCCCTTGTCGGCCTGGGCAATGAAGTTATCAAAGTAATCTCCTGCGTTCGTCTTATGTCCTGCATCCCTCTTGATAATATTATAGCAGTAGCGGTAATGGTCTCGTCTGAAGGGCTGGCCAGAGTCTTTACCAGGATAAAATATTTTTAAGTTTTGCCTAAAGAAATTCAAATCGATGTACCGTCATGACTTACTTGAAAACGTTGGTCTCTAAATTACACTGAAATGCGATAGTACTGAATAACAAATACCACCTAGATCTATTGTATTAGTCGGGTTATTTATTCTTATACTGATCATATTCCTTTTTCGATATATTCATAGCATCAATCATCTCCTTCGACGCTTTGTATCCTTCATCGGTATTTTGATCGGTTCCTTTGGCTGATTTGGACGGAGTGTTGAACTGAATGGGGCCTTCCTCGTAGTACTCTTCTGACATTAATGGTCTAAATAATATTTATCAATTCCCCGTTGGTAATAAACCCAATCTAGTCGCAGCGCAAACAACAGAATAATGGTTGCTAAAATTTAACATTGAAATAAATTATGGAAGAACAGGAAAATAAGTCATCGACGCTTACCTCATCTAATGGAGGCTTTTTATGAGTTGATTTCTGCCTCATGGTGACTATAAGCATACTCTATTTTATTGGCAGAGATAAAAACTGCGGGGTCAGAGCAGATCAGTATTTGCTTATCTACATCCTACTTAAGTCAGGCTTTATACTTACAAGGTGCCTTACATGCGGACTGAGTCTCGCATTTAACAAAATTGGGAGCATTGCCACGCTTATCTTTAACTTTTGATGGGTCTTTGGAGTCACAGTGTATTATATTTTCGCAATTGCAGAGTTCTTTAAAGATTCGAACGATTGTAAACATTATGCAAAT
>JAGYYN010006597.1:0-13685 GCA_021441665.1 Euplotes cf. woodruffi 2 WChen-2021 | reverse complement strand
TATACATTTTTAGTTTCTTTCAGGTAGAATATTTATTGTGCAACAAGTACAAAAATCTAGATCTTTGAGTAACTCTACAGTTTTAAACACAAAAGCTAAGACTACCCTTCGTCTAATTCAAAACACTGCAAAGTGAGCTATCTTTTATATGTGATGAGTATACAAAATGAGCATATTCCAATTTGCAGTTCACCGTCATTTGCTTTAAATTTGTGGGTGAATAGGCATCTTTTGCTATCTTAGCAAGTAATTTTAGCTCTATTATATCAACGGTCTCTGAGTAATACAAATGGTCTCGATATTCGCTAGTTTACCCTCTGAATATATATCCAGATATAATGTCGACTGCTTGATCTATGCAGCTGCCAACTTTCTGCAATGAGCTCAGCTTTATAAACTTGGTTGTCTTCCTTTACTTTCAACGTGGAGATCAAGTGAGAATTGATTTTTGGTGACTTCACACAGTGACGACATTATGATTCGTGAGTTCAAATATTTTATAAGATTTGCAAATTTTAGTTACTCATGAATCCACAAAAATAATATAGTATTCGAAGCAGATAATAGTAGCTATCTCCTAGCGAATTTAATGATATAGTATTAGCACTTGCCTATCGCTTGCTAAAGCAAGATTTAGTGGGCGTTGAGTTTTTAAAACTAATAATTAACAAATTTAATAGTACTTTCTTTGAAGATCGAGAATCAGAAAAGGATTTAGCACAGGCGTCAAGCTTAATCTATTTAATTTTATTAAATTTGCTTTAGAGACAGTCTTCGTGAAGTTTAACTTCATAAAGATATATGCGACAATTATGCCCTCAGTTGTATACTTTTATCATCACATTTGGTTATAAGAGCAAGGCTAGTTATTTTTAGAATTTTAACATTGATTCATTAAAGTTTCTTTAAAGATATTTGATTGTATTTTTAAGTATACCACTTGTATGAGGAGAAAAATATACTTTTTGCTTAAAAAATTATCAAGATAAAGGATAAGTCTTTATTTTTACTTGCTATCATCACTGTATTGTTCTTTTCCTGATTGCCTGTGTCTAAAATCTTAAAATCAAGATTTTGCAAATCTATCTATACTAAAGCTTAAAATAATGAATCTGTATTGTTTTCGCTAAAATTGAGATATTTAGTTGGGTTCAACAAAGTAACCAAACAAAATGTGGCGATAAAGATCATGAATAAAAAGAAACTGCAGGAGATCAACTGCTTGGTCAAAGTCTATAAGGAGATAGCGATCAACAAAGGCATCGAACATCCTCACATAATTAAGCTGTACGACTACTTCGAAACAGACACTGATATATATCTAGTTTTTGAACATGCTCCTGGAGGCGAGCTGTTCGAACAGATCTCAAACAGGCGCATCGCAACTGAAGAGACAGCGAGGAAGTACTTCCAGCAAATAATCAGCGCTGTTGACTACGTGCATAGAAATGGGATCACTCATCGAGACTTAAAACCAGAAAATATTCTTCTTGATCGACTAGGAAATATCAAAATACTAGACTTTGGCTTCGCAAATTTAATTAAAGATGGACGATGTCTGAGGACATCTTGTGGTTCACCTAATTATGCAGCTCCAGAAGTAATCCTTTCAAAGTAAGAAAATCTTGCTGATTTATACATAGGCCTTACGACGGAGAACTATCCGACGTGTGGAGTTGAGGAGTTATTCTCTACTCTATGATTGAAGGAACTCTTCCTTTTGATAACGGGAATCTTTGCACATTATTCAAAATAATTCAACAAGGCAAGTTTAAGTTCAGTAAGACAGCCTCGACAGAGTGAAAAGACCTAATTAACAGGATGCTGCAACCGAATACTTTAAAAAGAATAACAGTCGAAGAGATCAAAGCCCATCCATGGTTTAAGCTTAATCTCGATAGTTACTTATTCAATCAAAATCTTCTTTATCGAAATATCGACTGCAAAGAGGTCGACCAAGAGATTTTTCAAAAGATTTTGAATCTTGGATTCAATATCAATCCGAAGGACGAGCACAGACTCAAAAAAGCGATACTAAAGAAAGATAACCTTGACTTCTGTGCAGCCTATCACGAATTAAACCACTTAAAGATCCTTTCGAACATAAACTTTGGTCAGAAGGTAATACCGTCTAGTTTTATTTGTAAAGGTCACTAATATCAAACCCTTCACCAAGAACAAATTAAAAAAGGAGACGATCCAAGAGCTAAATCAAATTGGCAAATAACTTCGACACTCTCACAGAGCTAAGGTCCAACGCCAGTGATGCAGGAGAAGAAAACAGGATCTCGTCTTACTCCTCTATGAACACCAACGAGACTGTTTTGCCCGGAACAACTAAAAATCCAAGTAAGTTCGAGTCTATGTTAACTAGCTAGAAGCTTAATTTCACCTGTTTTTATAATAATTTAATCTGAAGGATTTACCTTGTTAAGTTTTAGTACTTTATGATTTGGAAAGATAGAGCATTTCGTAAAAATAACGATTACTTTAAGTACATTTAAACACAGCTAAGCAAATCTTTTATTCTGCGCTTCAATGCACTCTGAAAGTCTCCTCAAGATCTTTTTATTTGCTCCATTTAATAAAATAATTAGGCGACAAGCAGAAAATAGTCGAAGGTGGTATTATAGTAAATCCAGAAAAACAGCAGCTCGCTTTTCACAGTGGAGTCTCGTTCAAAATGAGTTACAATAAAATGATCGAACTCGTGTTCTTAACTCTTAAAGAAATGAAAATGATTTGGAAGTAGACTCAATTCCGACTACATTTACAAGTGTCATAGTGGAGTCTCAATTAAAGACAATGAAATATTCCGAAATAAAGAAAAGTATGAGGAGTTTAACTCTAAAGAAATGGTTAAGTTCTTCATACAATTCTCATCCGTCGACAACACCAAGCTCGCAACCTCGATACCGATTACAAGCGAAATTCGGAAAGAATTCCGATGATCTTTCATTTGGATCAAAGGGAATTCTTCCAAGTTCTTGGAATTTGTGACTAAATTCAAACAGAATGAAATATTGAATATTATAAAATAATAGCCCAACAGTCCATTAAGGATAAACTCGAAGTTTAATTTCGAATAAGAATTCTCTATTTCAATATTTTGATTCCTTTAATCAAGATTATTGAATTTAATCCTTAATCAGATATCTCTATCGTAGCAGAAATATTTAATTCTGCCGGCTACTTCCAAGCAGTCTTGATTTTGTTTTCAAATATCAATTTGAGTCTGGTGCTGTTGATCGCTCAGAGCTTGTGAATTTTATTTCTTCTTGCATTCAGCTTACCATAGGTTTTTATTCATAGCAGGTCTTTTCTCTCGGTGAGTACTTAGACGCCATCACCGACTTCATGTTTGGAAAGAATCTACAAATTACCACAACGGATTACATTTTAGACTGATCTTTGCCGAGAGGAGACATCGACTTCACCTTTGGGAAGAACACGAGCATGGCTGAGTTATCAGGTTCGTTTTTCAGTACATTTTTGATTTCTAAAAGTCAGCAATGCTCATACGGAAGTTAATTTTAGGCTCAGAACAGTTGGTAATTTTATTTTCATTCTTGTCTTTAATTACGACTCTTTTTGCGGTAGGTCTGAACTATTAAATGTCATTAAAAAGCAATGTGCATCATCAAGTCCTTACTGCAGTTTGACTTTGCTATCACACAATCTGGAAATTTATTATTCGAAGTCGAAATGCTTTCTTCGTCAACAAAGAACGTCTTATTTCTCGAAGACCTGCGTGTATGGTACTATAGATAATTATGCAATTGTATTACAGTTGAAAACTTAGAGTAGTCTGTTGTAAGCTGCTTTGACTCTCGCTTTGAGTTCTTACTGTACTCGCGTCTATTATCGTTAATCAATTTGAGTTGAAACACTCTTTACAATTTAAGATATTAACTCCTCTTATGTTATTTAACAAAGCAGCTAGATAAAACAAATAATATCTAAAATCAAATAGATCATATTTCACCTACTTTATTGCAGATTTGATATTCGCATATTTATTGTAGAAAGTTCGGTTTGCCTGCTCTGCACCAACTAAATACGGCTTGAGTTTCCTAAAATTAAATATAACAGCTGGTATATAGTTTTACAGCTGTTGCTGAGCTTACTTTTGATATTTCAACGGAAGTCTCTCTGTAAAATAAAAATTAGGCGCAGTTTACCCTAAGCAGCTAGCCTATTCAAAGTCATTAATAAAAAGTGTTATCCTTTCGATAAATTCAATATAATCTTACCAAACTATAAATATAATTCGCTATATCACAAAATGTCTTGGTTTTGACGTTATTTTCATAATCACAATTGCAGTTTTAATTTCTAATATACAAGCTTAAATTGACTAATTTATTAAGAAATTATATCCAAGCTACGTGAGTGTGTAGACAACTGAAAATTAACCTCAGCACAGGTTATCTTAATAAACCATTGTAAAGTTGAAGCTTTACTATTCGATACAACTCGGAATAAAGCACAATTATTTAGCTATCAGCAATAATATTTCTATTCTTGGATAGTTACAATATTAAAATCAACACGTGTGCTTTGTGCATTTAATCTCGGACGGCTGGTAAATTAAGAGCAGCATTTAGTATTTTGTAAATAGAGCAGCTCTAACTACACTTGCAGTCGTTCTAGTTTTTGATTCTAGCACTACATGTCTCTCGAATCAACCCACAGTGGATTTGCTGATTACCTTTGTGCCTGATGAACTCGGCTAAAGGAGAAAAGTTGGGACCGTAGGTTGCCATTTGCTCAGGCAGGGTATTCTTGTTCAGCTTCATATTATATTTCAATTATAATTCATTTTAGTTCGCTTTTTTAGCTTAGCTTCGATCTTTTTAGTTCTGAAATGCTGTCTTAGCGACGTCGTTTAGTCATATTGTGTATTTGCTGATTTTAAACTGTTGTTGGCTTTAAATATTTATTGAAACTAACTATATAGTATCAAAGTAAAAATAAGTTTTAGGATGATAGCTTGTCAATAAATTTCTGAATAACAAGCAGCTTAAAGTAATATGATTTTGGAGACAATAAAAATGCAGGATAAATTTAAAAGTGTATTCGTTAATTAGATTTAAAGTCACGATGACACCTTTTTAATGCTTTCAGTTGGTCTTATGCACTTTAAATCCAAATTGTTATTAATTTTATACGCATTTAGCCAATTTCTAAATGCCGGCTGGAAAACTTTATTACTTTTATTCGGTATTCGCTTCATCATCAGTAAATAATTAAAATTTTCACCAGATGTATTGAAATCTTGCGAGTAGTCAAAGCTTAAGAAATTAGTATAATTGTTATTGATGCTTTTGACCTCGTCTTTGAGCTTATCATCCAGTTCAGAAACGTTACAGGAAGTTCTTGTCATTAAATCCATGACTGTGATCTGTCGTGTATCATATCCTTTATTCAAAATTCTTCGTTTTGATAAAACATTGTAATTATTTAAGAATGTCACTCCTTGAATTTCAAGAGAGCAGATCCTTTGACTTTGATCGTCTGCAATTTTCATATCTATTTAAATTGCAAGTACTGTTATCTTTGACAACACTGTCTTTTCATTTTAGGCGCTTAATGATCTTGTTAATTTGTTCTTTAGATGTAATCAGACTTTGCTTCAGCGGACTACTGACTGCACTCAATCTTTTGAATAGCTTTAAATTGTCAGTCTTCTTACTTTACAGCCGTTCGAGGTCTTTGGATCTTTCTGCGCTCTGAAAATACCGACTTTGGCGAGTTAATCCCAGAACTCACTTCTAAATTAGCAAATGTGTTTTCTGGTCTGAAGTACCCGATTTTATTTATTTGAATCTCAAGCTTTTTAGTTCTGTACTTAGGACTAGTGATTCTTTTACGCTTCATTTTGAATTCAATATTTATAATTGCAAATAGCATTTATATTCACTACTTATATCGATTTTATTTACAGAAGTATTAAATTTATTCTTTTTAAATATGAGAGACCAAATGCTTCAGGCCCAACTAAGTAAACAGACAGGCATAAGTCCATCCTCAAGAGTATCTCAGCATACGTTTACAAATGACTCAGTCATAATAAAAAAATAAAGCAAATGTAAGCATTGGAGTAAGTAAAAAGCTCAGTGTATTATGTCAAACAATCGTTATTTATCTTTGATTATTTTTAACCTTCCAAAGACTCACTCTTTGTCTTTAGGTAAACAAAAGTAAGGTCTTTTGAAATTAACAATCGTGAGCACGTCAAGTCTTTAATGCAGCAATTACTTATTTTATAACAAATCTTGATTGGCAGATCAGGATTCGCCGTTTATAATAAATTTAAGAATTGCTTTTAGCCAATTTCCACGTAAACCACAGTAATTTTGAAGGAGGTGTTCTCAACAGCAGTAAGTAAATTGTTGCTTCAGATAACTCAAAACTGCAGTCGACTCGTTTTATCGCAGCTATAAAAACTAAGGTGGATTGTATAATCTCAGCTGCAGTTTGTTGATATTTATAACAGCTTAGTCTTTTGCTTTCGACCATATAAATATATTACAGTTCGCAACATGTCGATAGCAGAGAAACTAAGAATGAAGTACATCGATGAAGTCAATGAGATGGAGAAGAGAGTTCCTATATCTCCTGTTAAGTCTCAGCCTCCAACGATAAATGACAAACCCACTTTTAATGTATGATACTTTCAATTTTTGCTAATATGCAGTGAAGCATCTGTCTCGATGAATTTAGCTTAATCTTAACACATGCGATGCTAATATTTCTGTAGACGTTATCATGTAAGTCAATAGCAATATCAAAATCTAAAGTTGGCTCTGATTACTATGTCGAACTTCCAAAGCACATGGACGAGTATCAAAGAGTGTACTTTGATAAGATCTCAGTCAACACTGACTTCAACAAGAGAGTCAGCGACAAACTTGTTAATTTTTTAAGAGTCCCTATCTATGAAAAATTTCAAATGAAACAAGACGAGATCAGGAAGTAGGATTCAAGAGTAATATGCGTTTAGAAAACTCATTGACGACTTTGAATCGATCAAAACCCAGACTCATAAAGAGCACAAGGCTTCTAAGCTTGCGAGATTTAATACAGTGAATGAAAATGCAAGTTGCACACGAAAATAAGTCATTCAGCAGCATACAGAAATCATTATTTGAAACTGAAAAGAAGCTGTATTTGTCAAGATTTGAAAACACGATATCTAAGTGGTCGAAGAGAGACTCAACCTGTAAAAATATCAGCAGGAAATCTAACTTTGTCCCTTCAAGTCTTTTGCTGCCAGAAAAATAATGAGCAGTTTAACGGGTACAAGACGATGCAGAACTATTTGATATCGCCTGGGAAATCCAAATTTGCTGGAATGAAACCTGTATTTTCAAACAGTAGTAATCTTTTAAAATAAAGGAGAGAATAATATGTGCTGCACGGAGCATCATCTTGAATTTCCATTTTTCATTAAAGCTTTACCGAAATCTGGACTAAAAAATAACTTAGACAAGTACAAGACTGTTATCACAAACTTTGTTAAAGTTGATCATAAAATCAGCAAAGATTCAAAGAAAGTTTATCCCGATCATACTCAAAGCAAAATGACTGGATATAATTCGTCATTTGATCGCTCATCACTTCAGCCCTTTAACTTAAAAAGTAGGACGATTGTTGATCGGAACAAAAGAAAGACAATTGTAAGCAAAGCGAAGACAGTCCAAAGTCATGGAAAGCCACAAAGGAAGTCTCAATCTTTAAACAGTAAAGGAAACAGCTTGATGCTTGAAAAGGTGATTAGCAAATACATCCAAGTATCACTTAAAAACCAACAAAATCAGAGAATCGAAATTCAACATAACGAGTTTATTTAATTTTAGTAGGAATACATTACTTAAAAAGAACTAGTTAAGGACAAACGACATCATTTGCTTCGTCAGTATCGATACCGACTTCGTCCATGAAGTCCTTTCTATTTTTGTCCATATTTTCAGTAACTGCATTAACCATGTCCATTCATCCTCGCTTGCGCTTTTTCCACTCTTGCTGGTAATCTTTCATCTTTTGTTCTATTTTCTTCATTTCATCTTCAGAAATTGCGTTCTTTTGTTTGCTCTCGAATTCTTTGAGCTTCTTGTTGAGTTCTTTGTTTTCCTTTTCAAGCAGTTCAATCTGTTCATTAATTTGTGCGTTTGTCGGCTCGGATGTAATTTTCTTTACTTCATTTACAAGTTCTTTGAGCTGAGCCTGTACTTCATCGTACTCCTGCTTCCTCACTTTAATTTGATCGTCAAGCACGACTAAGTCTTCTGGAGAAGTATCTGGAAAGATATCTTGGTTGATCATGTAGATCTTTGCCTTTCCGTACTCTTTTACGACGAGAATCTTATCATTGCAAAGCTCATCTCAAATTCGTTGAGTCTGGTTTTTCCGAATTCTTCCATGTAAATTGTCAATAAGGTTCTGCACGCTGTAAGGCCGGTTTTGAGCTTCCATGTACTCTGCAATTGCTTTCTTGGCTTCGTCATCGTCCATCATGACCTTTTTGTCGTCCCTTTTCCTCTTGGCGTCTTTGTTGATATTCATCGTTGCTGTCTTTTTCTTTGATTTTTGTGAGCCTGGGGTTTGGCCAACAGCAAGGTCTTGTTTCTCTTCATCTTCGTCTTCAACTGCGACGTACTCATTTGGGTCATCATCTTCGTCGTCATCGATCTGCTTGGTGTCTTCGCCTTTGTAGTCGTCTTCGTCATTTCGCGTGCCTTCATCTTCTTTTTCTTCGTCAGTGCTTTTTGCCTTTTTGTTCTTGCTTTCCTTTTTGTTTTTCTTCTTTTCTTTCTCTGCCTTCTTTTTCTCCTTTTTGGCTTTTGACTTTTTCTTAGTTTTCTCTTCAGTGTTATCTTCGGCCTGAAGCTCTTTTGTATCTTCTTCTCAGTCAGTCATTTATGCAGCAGTAAATTGCGCAATTTTATTATTAATTATTTGCAGAATTTAGCTATTATTAGCGTAATAAATCGTCTGCTTGGAATTCAATATTTAATCGGCTGACGATGTTTGAATTAAATATCAACCAATTTTTTTAGTACTGATTTTACATTAAAATAAGTATAAATCAAAATGTGTAAAATTTAATTAAAATCAAAATATCAAACATATCTTTACATCAACAGCACTTCCTTTGAAACAGATCGAAGAGAGAAGTACGGAAATTCTAGTATTTGAGCTTTTCAATGCGATTATAGCCTCAGAACTCATCGTCTATTTTGAATTGCATATGCCAGATGTAGAAAAGGCGGGAAAAAAAAACTAATTTGCGATTTGAAGTTCGCAGAGACGAGTAGTGCTGAGGTTATTTAAGAAACGTCAAATAAATTGTTTGGTGATTGAAAGTTGGTAATAATATACTCGACATACCACTCAGATCAGCTAAGTAGAAATGATTAAAAAATGATATAAAACTAAAGAATGAGTATTAATATTTTGTACTAAAGGCTGTTCTCTCGATTAGAGAAGTAAATCCATAGACAATCATCGACGAAGATAAATTTTATTAGCGAAATAAATTCAATAGTAGACTAATAATAACCTACCACATAGGTTGACTAAAACACATCAGATGAACGCAGAGGAGTTTATAGCGATGAGAGCAGTAAAGAGATTCACACAGATAAACTCAAAACTTATTAAATAACTGACTCCAAATAAGAATCATTTTGCGGTTCGAAAGTACCATTTTATTGAAGAAGATAACTAAATATTGATTCAAGAAAGCACATTAGATACCAGTAAAGGTCAGGTCAAAAGAACACTTTAGAGATTTCAATGAAACTGCTTCTATTCAGGACCGAAAAAGTGACGTCGATATTTGCCGATTTTTTCAGATTAGTTCCACATTGGCTTCAAAAATTTTTCATTTTGCAATTGCAGTAACCAGAGCTATCTAGCAGTCCTGCCAATTAACCCATACTCGTTTACAATATCTTTTATGATCGTAGTCTCAAGCAGAGGAATTTAAGGCTCGGTCGCGTCCATAGAGTCGATTATTACAGTGATCTTTGCTTTATTCATAAATGATATATAAGGCAATAAAAGAGACTGATAAAGAATCAAAACGTGAATGATTCGTATTTGATAATTTATCTGTTCATCTAAGCAATAAATTGTTAAATTCGTACACAGTAAGCAGATCAGGTGTCTGACCAGATCTCCTCAGTCTCCATAACTGAACTCTGCAGAGAAAATAATATATAGTAAAATAAAAGATCAGAGAGCACTTGATGACCTAAAAAGCGCGAAGTCACTATTTCATCCGGGTAATATAGACAGTATGAATCCAGATTCCTAAAATTGATTTAAATCGAGTACTCTGTAGGCACTAAAAATACTGAAGATTATGCAAAATTTAAAATTGCTTTAAAAATTCTGTCAAAAACTTTATTTTAAATAAGAAATCACTCGATTCTTATAATTTTTGGTTAGAATGAAATTCGAAGAATTTAGAAGTGATTTTTAAAATGCAAATAACCTCCTAGACATTAAACCTCTTCAAAATTCAAAATGAAAATAAGCTTGTTTGAACTGAAGATCTCTGGTCGAAGGTAATCAGTAAGCAAGACTAATACCAGATTAATATATAGCAGTTGGCATCTTCTTTCTTATGAAAAGCAAAAGATTTCGTTGTTCAAGGGCCTCCTTTCAAAGGAAAATTAATAAGCTCAAATTAAAGTCGAATAAAATTTACTGCACAGGCTATCACGCAAGCTGAAGTTAAACTGATTGGGATCCCTGCTATAAAGAACTCGGAGTCAAGCAAATTAGAAATTTCTAAAAAATTCTTGTGCTTGTCAAGTACTTCCCTGACTTTGTGGAAGGGGAGTATCCGGACAGAGCAGACATGAGGGAAGTACTTTGAGTACTGAAGATAAGATACCAAAATAGCTAATCAGCAAAAAAAGGAGTATCTTTATAAATATTACAGAACTTGAAGTTTTATCATTTGGGTGGTTCAAAACTATTAAGGAATTTATCAAATATAAACACTACTGTTTTTGATTTGTATCTTGATCCAGAGCAGAAAGGGTTCTTTTCTAGTTTAATTTTTTGTTATTGTTGCTTCATTTGAGAGCTATGAGTTAGGCTTTGACCCGAATGAGATGCTAAAATTTAAAATTAATTTAGCATCATGAGATTAAGTATAGTGAGAGCAAACAAACTGATATGTTTAATATCAATCAGCTTTTTTGAGTAAGTTTACTCCGCTAGTAAGAAAAATTTCGATATTCAAACGAGACGGTTCATTTAACAAATTACTACATAAATATTTATTTTAATACATAATTAATATTGAAAAAATATTTTATTTATGCAGCCGACTACTAAAAAGTTACTCACAGAGGACTCAATATTGCTTATTAAGGTTCCAGACAATCTCTATTCTCTCATCGACTCAGACTGAATTGGTGATGATCCTTTGTCAACAGTCATTGGAAATCTAATCGTCGTCGACGACAACCACGTTGAGATCAAAATTAATAAGGAAAATTACTACAACATCATGAATGGGCCTGAGCCAGAGTCCGTGCAGACATACTATACTGCTAAAATTCTAGACTCAAGCCACAGGAATATGTTTGTATTTACAGAGAACGACGGAGGTAACTAAATTGACTTCAAATGACAAATCTCAGTTGTGACTAAATTTTAAATTGACTCTAGATGTTGCGATACAATCTCAAGTTAGCCTGTCAGCAAATTTGGTTCCAAATGTCTTGGACAACTTCTCGAAATTCGATCCATCAGGTAAGTATGACTTTAGCGGTGTTAATTACCTGCAGATCCGAATTCGTACTACGGCTCGTTCAAGAAAGGAGTCATCGTTAAGGATACTCATGATAGCAAAGAAAACAAAAATGTCGTATTCACTCTCGGTAAAGGAGAAGCCTTGATTTACGGCAACAGTCTCCAACCTGAAGGCGAAGACTTCGAAGAACAAGAAGACGAACGAAGAAGGCTCCTTGCACTTAAGAGACTCAAAATGGATAACACTGTGCTTAAACAAGAAATTATTAAGTTATTCAGGAGAAAAGAACAGTTCACAATGAAAGAGATTCAGTACCTCCTTGGACAATCAGAAAGTTCTTGCAAAAAGGCACTTAGAGAAGTAGCTGAGTTCCAAAGAGTCGGAAAGCATAAATGCTTTTGGAAGCTGAAGAAAGACTTTGTTATTGAGTAAACCATGCCTATATCAAATCTTTTCCTTACTGAAAAGTACTAAGATTTAAACTAAACACAATTCAATAAATTAGATCATATAAATATTTAAAAATAAGCCCGACCGTTAATAAAATATGTGAGTTATATTCTGTTATACTTTAAATAAATTCATTGAAATAAAATGACAAATGAAATTATATTATTTTTGCTTGATATTTATATAAATTGAAATTATATTAAGCAGCCAATAAAATGAACGGCTTTGGCTATGACCCAATGTGAATGTACCCTAGTTCACCTTACTACAACTACGGAATGAATAACAACAATAACATTAATCAAGAACCGCAAGACCCTAATCAGCAAGAGCAAGCGAGCTTTGTAGAGCACTTGAGAACACTAATCTCAGGACTTAGTGCGATGACTGGCATTTCATTTGGCTTTGCGAGTCTTCTTCGAGTAGTTGTCAAAGTGCTAAAGTTTCTCAATATTTTCAAGCGCAAGGAGGCATCAAATGCAATATTAGCGCAAGTGTGGAGAACATCTGGAACTCAATCTGGGATTAAAGCAAAGATCGCTTACTATTAGTAATCAGTCATTATTTTAAATCAACTTTAAGCATTTAGCTTATAGATTGCTTTATTTATGATTTATTTAGTTTAACTATAGTTGACTAAATCAATATTTAAATATAGCAAGTTCATCCTATTTGCATTTATCATCCTCGCTCAATTTATGATTTACTATTTAATCCGCAAGAAAAGAGAGCAAATGCATAACAACTGAATTAAACAGCAAACAGAACACCAGCTTTATGAACAAAAACATAACGAGGAGATCAGTATGGATGACTTTATACTAAACAAGCATCACGGTAGGTTCTGATATCGAATGTTTGTAGCTTCAGATCTGAGTACGATTGAAGAAGATAGCAGAGACCTCGACCAGACTAAAGAAAACGCAATAAAATACACGAATATTAACGATATTAATCATTCGAACCATTTTGTGACGTCAGATAATAACCAGAGTTTTGATGAACTATAAATTGTGCACTCGGTATTACAATATTTACTCGTTTGCATCTTCTAATATACTTTAATCACAATATTTGTTTCAATTGTGATAATTTTATTATATTGATGCATCCACATAAAATTTATTATTAAAATATAAATATAAAAATATATAGTTAAATAATACGTTTTAAAGCATAAAAAAAATATTTAATTCTGCATTTTTAGAGATTTAAAGTGACAAATCTATAGCTCTTTTTTCATTTAGCCAGTAATAAAATAATTTTTTTGATAGATTTCATCAAATTTTGTTTTGAATCATTCAAAACTGTCTCTAAATTCTGATAAAATATTGACCATCTTTTACTGGTAGTCTGCTTAATTGAATAAAATAATTTGAATATAACTGAGTTTCAATATTGAAAATTGAAATTCCGTTAATTCTTAATTATCTGTAATTAAGATAGATTAAGATAA
>JAGYYN010006589.1:0-22671 GCA_021441665.1 Euplotes cf. woodruffi 2 WChen-2021 | reverse complement strand
AAATTGAAAACTGAGTGAAATGGTATATTTAAGTTTAAGGAGATTCATCAAATAATCAAATTGGTTAAAGGGAAAAATTGTGAATAGTTTTATTGAAATTTTTGTTGATTATATATCAAGTCTTTTAAATTTGCTTTAAAAGCATATTTTTAAACAAAAAAGAAACTCTAACTATAATTAAATCAAATTATTATGATTTAAAATAAGTTTCTACTAACAGCTTAAAAATTGCCTTAAAATAACTCCAATTCTATTCTCATTCCAAACAAATAACCTCCAATTAAAATTCCATTAAAACTAATCCAAATCCAGATGACGACAGCCAGCACACCAAACGAAAGTTTCCTAATGCAGCTGAAGCAAAAGCAAAAAAGCAGGAACAACTTATTTAACTTAGCGAACACTCAAGTTATGCCTTCAAAGCTATAAACGAGGACTTGATGATTACAAACAGAAAGCAGAGCATCAGCCAGTTTTCATTTGACAGCTCTAAGAATTCAGTGTCATCGAAGAGTAAAAATATCACCGGCGGATTTAAAAAAACCACGACTAAAGGATTCCGAATATTGAACCAAACGACGTGTAATTCTTCGACTCTCAAGCCGAGCGACGATAAATAAATTTCGACTTGAACTGTCAAGAGAAAAGCTCAGCAAGAACCTACTGAAGCTTAAAGGAGAACAAGCGAGAGAGATCAGCTTTAGCAATTACATCACCCCAGCAGTCAAGTACTCAAGCAGGAACTCAACAGTGCTAAAGAATCACTTTAAAACCGAAGCCAGCTGTGATTCTAGAGAATCGATTGGATACTCAAAGAAAGCCTCAAATGCCAATACTGCTAATAGAAAGTCGCAGATTATCAAAAAGACTAAGTTCCTGCTAAACCAGCACTCTTCTGATATCGATGATCGATGTTCTGACGACGACATCCCCGTCGTCGATAAGCTGCGGATGAACATCGGACAGATGAACTTTGACAGAGCGAAGAAGATATTCCCTCTTAAGCTGAATATTACTAATGAAGACGAGTATATTCTCTCCAACGATGATTTCTTCGTTAAAAACCCTCAGCTCAAAGAATTCGCAAATATGAAATTAATGAAGAAGAAATAAAGACACGATGATCAAGCGGGTTTATAAACACTTAAACTTGCACAACGGAACGCTCGGCAATAAAATCGAACAAGAACAGCTTAAATAGAGAAATCGAAAAGATCGCTGATTTCAGTGGGTCTGCTGGATACAGCTCGAAAATTGGAAGCGACTTTATGAATATCAAAGACCAAGAAGGTAAAACTTTCGGTATTTACAATCGGTTTGAGCAAAAGAAGTTTTCTCAGCGAACGACGAAATGTTCTGAGATCAGCAGCTCTTTTCACCGCCAGACTTCATTTGGAAAGTATAAAGAATTTCTTTGCAGCAAGTCCCCAGTACCGACGTACTTAATGAAATCAACTGGAAAAGACTGCATGATTCCGAGTTTTCTGAAGACAAATCGAAACTGATACGATCTGACTTACTCTGAGTTTCCTCTGCCTAAAGGAATTTCCTATTCCTTCGGACGCGCGCCTCGAAAACAGAAGGAAGTCGCTGCAACAGCCGCTAGCGGTTCGCTTAACTTATACGAGACTGAACTGTACTTCAAAAAGAAGATGAAGGCGATGCGGCCAGGCCGAACCATATTTTAAATTTACTTTTGTTTATTCAAATTTGCAACAGATATCTTATAATATTTGCTTTTGATATTCAAGATAGAATCGGTGGAATCGGGATTTGATATAAGCGAGAATGAACAAATATTTAAGTAAAACTACAATAAATAATTTACTTTAGTTTGATGATTATATTTTATATATATATCAATTTTGTATCAGATTTGATGAATAATTAATAATCTCAAAATATTATGAAATGTGAAAGCGAGGAATATATATATTCATACTTTACATATATTAAATAATCTTGGTAGTTTATAATTGAAATAATATTTTTTGATGATCACTGAACAACAGTCTGTCGCTACAAAAGGTAAAAAGACAACCAGGTCAGTCCGCCCTCGCAACAGATCCACAAAAGCAGTTGGCAACAAGCCAAAAACTAAGATTGAGAAGAAAAATGAAAAGTCTAAGAAATCAAGTGAGGCGTGAAAGACGATGGACACTGAAAGTAATTTAAAAGTCTTGATGACTAAGAGGTATAATGCAGTCAGGGCGTTTATCGAGAACTCTGGCAAGTTCCCGCCGTCTAAAGAGTGTCTTAATCCGAGCTGCGGACTCAGCACTATCACGATGGACCAACTAACTTTTAACTCGAGTTTTTGACCGAAAACATTATTTAGTAATAATTCAACAAAAATTAGTCGCTGTGAGAATTCACTCGCGAAATGGGGTCTTTCTCAAAAGAGCTTGGATGACTTGAAAGAGCTTCCAGCTTTGCCTGGAAGATACTTCAAGATCAACGAGTACTTTGAAAAGACTCGTAGCAAGAGAAGGCTCACGACTTTAGTAAAAGAACAACATATTTACTTTAAATAAAAGCAACGGAAGAAAAAGGATGTTTCGATGCTATCGAGAAAACGATATAAATCTTGATACAACTCTGCTACAAAAGAAACTGACATTAAGATATCGGGACGACGATTACGAGTCTGATGAGGAAATACTAAACCAAGGTAAAAAATTCATCGAAAACGACCTGATGTACGTCTTCAATGAAGTTTTAGTAATAGGTACTTCTTTGCATTCTTTAGTACGCAACTTAAGGAGACAAAGGAATCCTAAAAAGACTGCATAATGCTTATTATTCAATATTGAGTAAAACTCAATTTTTTAATACAGTACCACGATCTTTTTTACCTAAATTTATATCATTTCCATTATTAGTAAAAAAATCGATCCAAATTATTTTTTATTGACCCACATTCACATCGAAGATTATTTTGTTTATTAGTTAGTGAATCAGTAGTCATCCAGCCGATCTGCAGTTTGAGTCTATTATATATAATTTGCTTCGTTGGCAATACCATCAATCCTCTGCATACTCATTATCAAAATTGATTTATTATTAATAAAGATAAAACCCTAATTTCCAATTGTGGAGTCCAAACGGAAGAAGTAGAATTAAAGTCCAGCCAGAGCTGTAATACCAACCAAAAAACGGTAAAGAAAAATAGCATGCGGACGCAAGAGTCTGCCTACTCGGGAAAGGAAACTATCGCTCGAGCCGACGCCAAAAAGAAGCCAAAAATAGTGTATTTAAACAAGAAGAAACACAAAACTAAGTAATACGGGGTTTAGTTATAACAGTCGCCGCTGCTGATTTCTTTGTGGGCTGAGCTCTGGACGGAGGGTTAATTCAATCTCGATTTTTAGAACTGATCTGACCGTCAGTCTATCGCCGAACAAGAAGAATTCAAAGAAGCTATTTATTCAAAATAGCGACAAACAAAGCTGAATTAATGATATCAAGAAAAATGAGATTTTTAAACCAAAATTCACGCTGAAGCAAAATATCAGTAATAAAGCAGCAGTCGCGGTGATTCACAAAAACTTGTGAAGACACCAAAACTGGATGTTTAAAGAGTGAAGTGAATACTTGCTCAAAAATATAAGGTTAGGTTTACAATCAATTTTCGCTGTTTTTAAAAATCCAGATTAGCTCAAAAGCATCCAGATATGCATTTGGATACTAAAATTGAAAAAATCATGAGTATCAGCAGTATTTTTAATTAAACTTGCTTAAATCTGGTTTTGCTTATATAAGCAAAGGAAATCGAGAAAAAGACTGCTGATAGTTTACATTATTACTGCTATCTAAGCATGTGCAACTGCAGTGGTTAATAAGTAACTTCTTCATTTGGACAAGAGAAGTTAGATTCAGTCAACGAGCAAGTGATTCTGATATTTTAAACGGCTTTAAAAGAAATAATAAATAAGCAACTGCTACATTTCGATTTAAAAGTTGGTTTAACTTTAATCATTAAATTTTTTACACTTTTATAATGTCAAACTACAGCATTAAATTATTTTAAATTATTAATTGATAAATGCCAGTAATTTTTTAATCCAGAAGAGTTATTTATTTTTATCTATTTTATTCTCAATCGAGAATGATTCAGAATTTAGCCAGAATAAAAATATTTTTTATTTTATAATGATTTTAAATAAAAAATCAACTGAAAAATAAAAAATTTACATTTTTTGAAAATGATAAATATTATAACTTTGCTGTATAATTCTCAATAATTTTGTATTAATTCAAAAAACTCATTAATCGGTTTGGAAAAATTAAAGTTTCTTTTACAAATTTTGATTAGATTCAAAGATCAATTGATTTGGAAAGACGCCACCGATCGCTTCATTCGCTTTTGATGATCAATGTAAGTAAACCAAAACATGACTACATATCTTTACTAAACAATGCTAGCCTTTGGCATTGACTAGCATATGCGCAAGTAAAACTCTGCTGGACTAAGCTGTTGCAATTTAGTGATCAATCTACTGTGAAGTACGAATCAGCGATACGCAAGTTTAAGCTGATCCAGAAGTTCTATCGAAATCGAGTCGAAATGAGGCCGAAATACCTCGAAATCGCAGGAAAGCAGCTGCTTCTGCAAAACCGGAGTCAAAAGCAGCGGGGGCTCGCTTTTGAAAGCCCGGTTAATACAGAGAACAGCGACTCTGAAGAGTCGCTGTCGTCTTCGCAAACTCATGCGTCAAAAGTATTTTCAAATAGCTTTTACAGAAATCTTCGAGAATCTTGGAGCAAAAAAGAAGATGTCAGTAAGAGATGCAATTTTTAATGAGTTTAGTGACCCAAAATTCACGGAAATCAACCAATAGTGATACCCCATTCAGTAAAAATAATAATGGAAGTGGTAAGAATGCAAATAACAAGACTGATGAGAAAAGGTCAAGTATTGAAAGTCTACTCAGAAAGGAAAGCTTAATTTCCTGGACTCAAGAACAACAAATTAATGAGAGCGTAAGTTGAAAAATGAAAAACCAAGTGATTTATCAAAAAATTCAAAATCACTATTTTTGAATGGAATTTTATCAATTTAAAATTTAAGATTTTTAGAATAACCTTGCTGATCATGAAAATGTGAAGTTCACATTACCAATAAAATAATTCTTTCAAATTTGATCTAAAATAACCGTGCTATTTTAAAAAAATCAATAATCTTAATTTTTGATTCCTAAAAATAATGAAATTTGTGACATTTCAATATGAATTTTTCAAATTCCCTAATTTTTACCTATTTCTGAATTTTTCAAATTTACATTTAAAATTATATAAACAGGAGCTAGAATTCCGAGTAAATCTTGACGAATCGCCTCATAAAAAGACGATGTCTGAGACAGACAAAATAAAGGAAATGAAGAGTATTCTGAAGACGACAATTAACAATGTCTCGAGCATTCGAAATAGTTCTATCGAAAACAGCGAGTTCCAAGTACGTATTTTTACTGACAAGCATGATTGATTTTAGAACACTGGCAAGAGCAACCAGAGCAGTAAAGGCAAATCGATCATGGACATTATAAACAAAGTCAGGTCTCAGAGGTCGCTCAGCAAAACTATTAAAGGCGATAAAGAGAAGACCAAAAGCTTAGTGAATGACTTTAAGAAAAGACCGAGAGTCAGTCTTCGCAGACTTGACTCGAATCTACTCGTAACTCGCACCAAGAGTACCTCAGACCCGATTCTTGCCCAGTATACTGAATTCAACAGAAGGGCGAATTCAATAAGAGCCTCTCCTTCGAGATCAAAATCTCGTCTTGAGTCGATCTCTGAAAATACAAATGGTAGGCTTTAAAATTTTAAATCATATTCTTACTGGTTTAGTTGAATATTCCTCAAGTATTCGAATTTTACTAATTTTCGCTATCTAAGTTTTAAGCAGAAAATAAACGGATTTTTAGCAAATAACATAAGCAATCTCCCGAAGATCCAGCAGAAATACCAGTTCTCTTGCCCTTTGCCTCCTCGAAACGGAAGGATCCATGTTGATCACCGACGCAATTATTCAACTTTAATCGGAGACGAGTCTGATTCGAAGCAAGAAGGACTAGAGCTTACCCAAGCTGAAGAGACTAAGCATTCGCCGAAAAAGCAGTCATTTTTAAAGATTTTTTAATAAAAAGTAACCCTTTGCATGAAATTATTTAGAATAAAAAATCGAGGCCATAAACGGAGCCTGTCAAGGAACGAAGAGAGCAAAGATATAAATAGCCAGTATTTCGAATCTAACGGGTCATCAAAAGCAACACAGATCCTGACGAAGAGAGGTGACGTGCTGCCTCCTGTTAAGTCTAAAATTATTGTACTTGATAACCAGTAATCAATAGTGCTTTGTATACTTATTGATTTGCATCGACACTGGGAATACAAGTTCACTGTAACACGCAATAAATACTTCATATTATCGAGGACTGTCCTCAGATGTTTTCTTATTAATAAATGATCCTTAAGACATCCAACCTCAACTCCACTTTGATTGGCTATCTCGTCGACTCATGCGGTCTACAGAGTACCAAGTCTAGCCTGTTGATTTATAGCCGATTAAACTGCATATTTCCTATGGAGCTTGCAAAATAATAATATAAGCCAATATTGATTTTCATATTGAAATTTAAATGCGTATCTACATCTTCATATTATTTTTAATTGCTGGCAGCTTGAGGTCTTCTCTCGAGCGGTCGTTGTCTTCGTTGTCGTGAGACCTGCTCATTGAATCGTTATTATCGTATTCTTCTAAATCGTTTTTAGCCCGAGACGCGTTGTTCCTTCGAGATGTAGTATTCCTCTTCTTACCACCCTTTTCGTTGTTCAGCGACTGTCAGTATTTGTACTTGTGCACGAATGGAGGATAATGGATCTTCGCTCTGTAGTATTTCTTCGCTCCTGTCTCTGTTGAACCAAGTGTGTACTGCACGAATTGGTTCGTCCTTCTCGCTTCTGTATTTTGCTTGTTTAACAAATCCACGAGAATATTTCGATTCCTTTGAATTAGCTTTTGGGAGTCTTTCTGCCTGTGCTTTAATTGCTCATTCCTGTCCCTTTGAATTCTCTTGAGCAAAGCTGCCATTTGCTGTTGTTGGAGTGCTTTAAGCTTTTTTTCTTTTTTAAGAAGGTTTTTATTTAAGCTCCTTTATCCTTTCTTCCCTTTCTTCTGCTTCAAGCTTGGACAAAAATGTTTTGTATTTATCAGCTTCTTCATACTGCCTCATATTAATAAGAGCTTCAATTCTCCTTTTGAGGTCGAAGACTTTTTTAGAATATTTAATTTTGCTTTCAATGCTTTCTCTGTATTCTCTTTGAAGCTCGGACATCTCCTTGGAGTGTCTTTCCTTAAGCTTTTCGAGGCTCAAATACGCAGTGGCTTCGTAGTCAGACATAAAGGTGTCCCAGGCTTGTGAGAACTCATAAAACTGCATTTTTTGACTGTTTTCAATCGAAATAAGCTCTTTTTCCTGATTTGCCCTTAAATAATCTTTTTGTCTTTTAAGTTCTTTATTTCTTTAGTCGTTCAAGTTTGTACTTGACGATCTTTGCTTCGCCAAACTGCTTGTTTTTCTCTCAGTTCCTGAAGTAATTATTCAGCTGTTTGATGAGTTTGACAATTCGTGAATCTGGAGTTAATGCGACTCCATTACTGGGCACAATTGCGTTGTCTTTATAGTCAGCGAGTTTAGGTTCTCGCTGATTGACCTTATCGAGTTCTTCATCATAGCCTTCCTTCGCTAAGTCTTGGTTTCTTTCGCCATCATGAGTGTCATCTTGCTTCTTTTCGATAATATCATCGAGTTTCTTTTCTTCTTCAGGTCTTTGAGTCTTAGCGGCTTCTTGGTCTTGCTTCTGCACGTCTTTTGGGGTGAATACAGAGTCCATTTTGGGCAGCAGTTGGCAGAAGTGTTCGAAGTCCATCATTCCTTCGAAATTGTCGTCGACTTGCTTTCACATATCATCGACTGCGTTTTCTTCCTGTCCGAGTGCTTTTCCTAAAATCGTGAGGTTCTCAAGGTCAGTGAGCCCGTGGTCGTTGATAAAGGTATCAAAAACTATTTGGAAAATTTGCTTCTCCTGCTCGATCTCAAGATTAGCGAGATCTGCGATAATTTGCTCGTTGTTATGTAAGAACGTGCTGTGCATGTCGTCGTTAATATTTTGCCCGATCGGTTCGAAGTTCTCCTTCTTAGCGCTTTCGTTGTTCTTCGAGTCCAGATGGGACTTCATTTCAGCATCTTCAGGGTCCATATTTTCCTAAAATAATGAGGTTTGATCTTACTTGATCTTCTGCTTCGTGAATCTGCTCTTTCGACCCGTTGGATGCAACTTGCTTTGGATCAGCAGGACTCTTACTGATGATCTTCGCTGATTTCTTCGAGTCAGTCGCACCTCGACTGTAAACATCACCCTTTTTAGGCTTAGTAGTCTTTTTATCGATCACTGGTCTGTTCTTTTGCGTCTTATCAACTTTAGTCTGCTTAGGTTTGGGCTTTGCAACTGGGCTTTGCGGCTGAGCTTTTTCTTTTGGAATATTTGGCTTTGAAGGAGAGTTGTCCTCAGCATTCACTGCGTTATCTATTTTTACTATTAAAAATAGCCTACTGAAAATAGTGGTTTTATATAAATAAAAACCTCATTTACCAAAAATATTTGAATAAGGCTGAATTTGATAATCTTCAAAATTTTAAGAATTAAATAATTCTAAACTGATTATTTAAATACGCAGATGATTTTATTTTTTGAATAAAGTGCGATGAGGTGATTTATTACCGTCTTGTGCTATCTGAGTGTTCTCGACTAAGTCTAAATTCTGAGGACTTCTACTCGGCTGACTAAATACAAGCATTAGGTCATAACATTTAAAAGTTGTTAAGTCCTCTTACTCTTCAGTAATATTCGGCTTGATCGGTTCATTCGCGTCGTCTTGGCCGGAGTCATGGCTGTGCTCTCTAGCTTTCTGCTTTTCAGACGCTTCTCTTTGTCTGCTTTGGCGTCCTGACTCTTGGCTGTTGAGTTTTTCTTGACTGCTTGCAGGTCTGCT
Source organism: Euplotes cf. woodruffi 2 WChen-2021 (assembly GCA_021441665.1). NCBI lineage: Eukaryota > Ciliophora > Spirotrichea > Euplotida > Euplotidae > Euplotes > Euplotes cf. woodruffi 2 WChen-2021. Next base: position 13,619 of record JAGYYN010006589.1, on the reverse strand, counting down.
CATTTTTAAATTGAAATAAATTTTATAAGAATAATATATAACTTCGGCAACCAAGCAATTTGATTTTCTGATACGGCAAACATCGTAAAGCAAATGAAATAGATTTATTAAATAATTAATTAAACAATGGGATTTGTATTTTCAAAAGTTTTCGCTGGGCTCTTTGGTAGCGAACAAATCAGGCTGATTATTATCGGACTCGACAACGCAGGCAAAACAACGATACTTTACCGACTTCATAAGGATGAAGTCGTCAACACTGTCCCAACGGTTGGATTCAACGTCGAAACTGTGACTTACAAAAATCTAAAATTCCAAGTTTGGGATTTGGGAGGCCAAACCTCCCTCAGACCGTACTGGAGATGATACTACCAGGACAGTAACGCGATCATTTTCGTCGTCGACAGCTCAGACAAGGACAGACTTGAGGTCGCCAAACAAGAGCTCGAGCTGATGCTTGAAGAAGAGGAGGTTAAAGGTCTTCCGCTCTTAATATTCGCAAATAAGCAAGATTTGCCAGAAGCCCAGTCAGAATCTGAAATCGTCAATGCACTTGATCTCCATAGTATTAAAAACAGACAGTGGGCCCTTTTCAAAATTTCTGCGATTAAAGGAGAAGGCCTCAATGAAGGATTTGAGTGGTTAGTTGATGTGCTAAAGTATTAATAGCATAATAATCGAATACATTCAAGTTTTAATTATACTTTATACTCTTATCATCAACCGATTTATTTCTACAACCCGTTGTTTGCTTAAAATACAACAAGATTTGTCGAGCAATGATAAACATACTTCACATATTGCACAATTCAATATGAATGGGAAATTTCAACTGAGTTGGAAATTTAAAATTATATTATAATTAACAAAGCTATTTTATTTTTAATAACCCAGTATTTATTTTTATTTTTAACGTATCAAAAATCAATTCTGCTAGATGAGTAAATATATTACGCAGTTGTATATTTTTATTAATGAATTGAAATAATAAATTATTATAACCATAAATGCTGTGATGGCTGCCAAAGGCTCAATCTCGAGCTTTATTCTTCACAAGCTTGAGAACATGCATCAACCCGAATAGACCATGGAATGCGGATGCATACCTGAACAAGCATAGGACTTATAAAGTGACCGACGCTGATCTTAAAGACCCAGCAGAGAACCAGGTGCACTATAAGCCGCCTGAAAACTTGTGGAAGCCTCCATTCGATGATAAAATTCGCGACTCAGTTCCTGAAATCGACTCGAAAAAGTTGCTTAAACTCGAAGGAATAAACTACGACGATTATTTGTTGCCTCAAAGCTACTATTTCGCAGTGCAGCATAGTAACATAACTTTTCATGTTTTTGATGCAAGTAAAATTTCCCTCGGAACGTTGGCAATAAGAGCCGCCCAGTATATAACAGGCAAGCACAAGCCAAACTACGACCCCAAGAAGGTTCTACAGAATGGAGACCGCGTTATCGTCGTTAACGGTTCGAATATCAAAGTCTCGGGGAAAAAGAGGATCCACTGGATTTTCAGACATCACACTCAATACGCAGGAGGACTAAAGGAAATCGTCTTTGAAGATTTAATGAGAAAGGACCCGCAGCAGCTAGTAAGAAGAGTTGTGAGAGGCATGCTTCCTCTAAATAGAACAAGGAAGTTCTTGCTTGACAGGATTACTGTCCACCGAGGACAGTATCATCCGCATTCGCCGCAAGGAATGCCACACTTCATCAACCAGCCGATGCCAGATCCAAATGTAATGCTGGGTATTCCGAATTTCCAGACAGGAATAACGCAAGACCATCCGCATAAAGTAATGAATGAGAAAGAAGCTTTATTAAACGATTTGAAAATTGTGTACGAGTCAGACCCGATGAATTCGCCACCAGAACTCAAACACATTAAGCGAGAGTACAACGAAGACATGCTTGCCAGCAAACAGTACAGAAAGTTCCTTGAAAGCCAGGCAAAAGCAGAACAGAAAAAGTAGATTTTGAATTATCATTAATCAATTTCAACACGTTGTCACTAAATTTTAGTGTTTTATACTTTTCGATGCTCAAGCTATAATCAGCGAAAGAGCGCTGAAACCGATGTGATTTTGTATATAAATCGATTCGTTGGTATTCACTATTTTTAATTCAATTTGAATACTTTAATTTAAATATGAGAGTCGAGCGCAAAATTTTAGACTGAAAGAAACATAGTTCAGTTGTATTAGGAACGCGTGAAATTACAAGACTTTGATTTAAAAATCACAGGAAACTGTGAACTCGATTTTTAAGACATGTACAAAAGCCATTGGTTAAAAGTAACTACTATTTCCTCTATTTTCAATACAAATGCTGCTTTTAATCTAACCTCAATTTCACAGATACATATATCAACGAGTCAATTGAAGCTTTACACTGAAAGCTGTTGTGAATTAGTAAGTTTAAAGCATAAATAAAATTTTAAACTTACCATTATCAATCTTGAAAGCTAACCCAGCATGATATAGTCCAGGAGATGAGTAAATACAAACGGAAAAGACTTAGTCTAGATAGACAGCTCAGAATTGTTAAAATCCAAACAACGAAATATTCTAAAAGATCAGGTATAATCTTACTGCTTTATTTAGTAGCTTTTATAGTTAAAATCAATACTGCTTGATAATTTATATATAAAATAATGAAGAAAGAGTATTAATTGCTATCTAAAACTATGACAGTAAATAACTCTTATCCTTAGATACTTTTAAGTTAGATATATTGACTGAAGATTATTTGTATTCATATAGAATAAAATTTTAGTTATTTTTAATGTAGACATAGACCAAAATATATATGAAGAGATGAAAGAAGAAGTCGAACAACCTCTAAGAGACTTATACAAATCTGAGTCGGACTCTAGTCGCAATGATATCTTTACGTTTTCAGAACTGATTGATCACAACTCTACTGAAGATGACAGCTTTACTGCAGAAAGTAAGATCAAGCAAGATCTTATGATGAAACTGCAAGAGCTAAAAGAAAAACTGAAATTTGGGAAATAAAGAGTACCTCAGTCCGTCGAATTCAGACTTCAAAGGAAGGAAACATCCTTCTTCGGTTAAACAAATAAATCTTATTAAAGCGTTCTTAATCGAAGCACGCAAGAAGCAAGTCGACGTTAAGTCGATTGAGCTCGAAATTAAGAGCTTAAAATCAAAACTTGAAGGATTATCCGCACAAAGGTCAAATTTTGAAAATAGATTTAATGAAATTAAATCAGAGCTGCTTGCGAAACTTAATATCATCAATCAGCAAAAATAGCATTAAGTTAAATTATTTGACTCAGATTCGACAGGCTGTTGACATCATTCAAAAGACACATGCTAAAAGAATTAGTAACCATACACTAATTTTATTCTATAGACTCTGTTGATACAAAGCTAAAAGCGATTGATGCAAAGCTGCACTCGCTCAGTCAGCAAAGAAGTAAAGTCATTGACTCAGAGAGACAAGTTAAAATGATCAGCACAGTGGAAAGTTCGCGATATAACAAATCAGTACTAATAAAAATCGATCAGCTTGTTGATCATTTCCAGAGCCTCGAAGCCGAGTACCAAGAGTCTTTACTTTCAATTCAGAAGCTAAAGGAGGTTATAAGTCAAATCAACGAAAGTATCCTAATGTCAGAGGAAGATCTCAACGCGCATCGATTGGAAAGAGTTGAAATCACACATCGTACATTTAAATTGCTAACATCTAGACCTCGTCAAGATCGACAAGCTCCAAGATGAAAGTGAAGAACAAGAGAAAGAAAACGAACAGGCAAGTGATAATAAATCAAAGCTTCAAAATTGCATTTTATCAGCACAGCAAAAAGCTATCTGAGAAATGAAGTCAAAAATCTTCCTCATCTCCGCATGTAAAATACTGAAGAATAAAATTGAAGAAGACCATAATATTGAAGGCAAGCTTGAATACGTCGGAAAGATAACTCGAGAAATGGAGTACTATGCTAAGATATACGAAGTCGAGCATTATTTAAAAACTGACGATGCGGGTGTGAACTGAGATCTTATCAGTCACACACTTGATTCAGTCGCCTTCGAGCTCGGTGTTAAGTCTAACATCCAACAGCAGCTGAGAGAATACTGATTCGGTAGGATAGTTGACTTTATGCCTTTAGAACAGCTAAACTGAATCAGTGATGCAGCGGTTCAAGGCTCTCAAATTTTTACTAATAAATAAATCTCAAAGCAGCTGATTTAAAGACAGAGTCAACTCGATAAAGATTCCGTATTGCCTTTATAAAGAATTTAAGTAAGCTCTGGCTAACAAAAATAGTGATAAGTAACTTGAAAATTCGAAAGGAAATACAGAGGAAAATTAATGTCAAGCTGAACTCTGAAAATATAATTAAAGCAACAATCGCAGAATTAACCTCAACCGCAGCTTACATGGCGACTAATCTTAAGGAGCTGGAGCAGCATTCCAAGAGACTGTGAAATAAGATGGGAAAAATCTCGATCGAGATTAAGACTTTGGAATATGAAAAATAGCCAGATACTTTCGAAGAAACTCATATCTCTACTCAAACGCAAAGACTCGATATATAAAGAATACGAACAGCTGCAAAGACTCGATTGCGAGATTAAAGAATTAGAGAAATCAAAAGCGCAGCTATCGAGTCAAAAAGATAGCTTCCTAATTGACGGAAGGAACAAATACCATTGCAAATCGAAGTCTCTCGGCAGAGCTCCAACCAAATCCTCCACGAGCATTATGAAAATCAAAGCATTGAAATAAAGAAGAGCAGACTATTCTAAATGAAATCACCGTCCTTGAAAATGCGCCTAATATCAACGATATTTTATCAGAAAAAGACCAAGAAATCAATAAAATAAATCTCGAAATCTCAGCGATCAATAGCAAACTAACTGATTTATTCAGAGACAAGCAGCAAGCAAAAAACCGGTACAAGGACACTCTCGAGCTTGGAAATAAGTTTCTCGATATCATTCTCGAAAGCAGCTTTGATGACTCCTGTCTTGAAGGAACCCAAAAATCACATCGATCTTCGTCGATTTCAGACGTGAATGAGAATAAAGTTAGTGACTCGAACCTCTCATATCTCGAAGATCTGAACAGCATGAAGAGAAACGCGAGTTCTCTAGTTCCAAAACTGCAAATTGACAAGATCAAAAGTTTCCATAGTAAACTGAGTTTTAATCGTATTTAGAGACGATATGCATCGAAGAGCTAGCGAACAAGAGTTCACTGCTGACTTACACGAACAAGCGGAGGGCTCAGAACACTTCGATTTCGCAGTCTTCAACAGACGATCCAATTGTGACGTGTGCAAAAGAGGCCATCCGCAAGAAGCACGAGCAGTCGCAGCTTTCAATGATTGCAAATAGCAGTAAGCTAGCTTTGGTTACTTTTAGCCTTGAAAAATACAATTTCGTCACTGATGAATACAATTAACGCAAGACCGACCCGGACTGCATTGGCTTGTGAATGAACAGGGACCTCGCAGAACGACAGCAAAATGCATAAACTCATTCGGCTTCCGAATGGCCAGTACAGCCTCACGATCAATCTTGATGATTTGAAATAAAAATATTTCGGCTGCTGATTTAAATGTAAATTTTTAGTATTTTTAAGAGAACAACTAGGCTTATGGTTTTGATTGTGGAAAGGGAACCGAAATAGCTAGTTATTTAATTCATCATTAATAAAATTTTTTGGTTTGATTTTTTTGTAGCAAATCAAACAAAATATAAGAGCCAGCAATTATAACAATGAAAACGGAAATAAATCGATGTGAATTACAACCGATCGAGATATGCTTTCTACTGAGTTCCGCTGTGATTCGAATATTTTCAAATAAACATGCGAATTTGGTCCTTGATGATAATAAAGAGAATTTCTGATCGAATATTGGCTCTTTGAGAGAATATAAAAGGTCAAGAACTAAAAATCAGAGTAAAGTGCATTTAAGAGACAGAAAGGATTTAGGTATTTTATTTGAAGATTGTTTTAAGCTTCAGTTGGTTTAAATTTAAAGAAAATTGATCTATCATTTAGATTATTAATTAATTTTAAAGAAAAAACTTGCTTGATTAATTATATTTTAGAGAAATTTAAATTAATATTAACAGTTTTATATTACTAAATTAATAAGTTTCCTCTTATCTCAAGTATACCAAAACTTAAATTTTCCTATTTTTCATCATAAATTAGTTTTCAAACATACTAAATACAATACAATTTCTTAATCTTTTCAAAAAACCTACTATTTCCTTACAAATCCTTCTCCAAATCCTCAAATCCCCATCTAAACTATTCTTTTCATAGCTAACCCTCCCTCTCACCTTTCCCACTCAAACCACTTCAAAATCCTTCAAAACACCAGGTACCTTTCTTCCTAACCTTCAGCATGGAACTGCCATTCGAGCTCTCCCGCACATCCCAACCGACCAAAAAGCCGCTTTGGAAATACACTAATTCCTTTACCAACTAACCCAAACCCTTCTCCTTGGCCCATTTTCCCGTTACCCCCTCAAAACCCCCCTGAAATCAGTGAGATATATTAAAAATCACGAAAGCAAATGGGTTTAAAAACTTCAAACTGGAATTATTCGGATTTAAACACGCGTTCGAGGTCTTGCAGTTTTGCGAGGAGGCAGTTGCCGGATTCTTTGTCGATCTCGAATTTTATATCTTTAGCGGCTGATTTATTTTGTGAAGACAGGGCGGGGTTTTGCATACAGCTGATTGTCACATTCGCTACGGTTTTGAATTTCTTTGAAGGGCTGAGAAATGATTCGCGAATACTTACTTTGATTTATCGAAACCGCCACGATTTATTACCAGGTTAATGTCCCAATCGATATCTGTAACTCCGATGTTACTTGACGCAGAAGTTTTATTTGAAAGAATCATGCTTGATGAGTTGTCATCGATTAATTCGTATGCTGATTTTGAAACTGACTCACTAGATTATAATTAGTGATGATTTTTTTAGTTGAGATTAATCAGATTTATCAGTGATTTTTTATTTATATAATTTGGTATTTTTATTTGGCTGTTTGGAGATTCCATGATTCTCTTGCTTTTAATTTTAGTTGTATTTGGAGTTATTTATTTGAGTTAAATTGAATATTGGATATTTTATCTTTAAAATATTCTTATCGTTAATATTAAAAAATATAATGATAAATATATAAATCCATCTTGTTATTTAAAAAAATTCATCTGATATCATTAAAAATATCAATCTCCTCTTCCCAACATTTTTCAATCTTAAACCGAAAAACTGCTTATTTCTTTCTGATTCCCCCATCAAAGCCTACTTTTCGTCAATTCCTTGCATAACATCATCTTCGTCCATTTTAAAATAAAAATAATTATATTTCTACTAAATCCACCTCTTCCTTGTTTTCCAACAAATTTAATACCCTTTTGTTACCGTTCCACTGTAACTTAACCAATAAAAATGGAAGAATTTATGCCATCAGCTGCTCGCGAGCAAATAACAGCAGTTTGGATGAACTCTAGCTACATCGCCCTCGGCACAGATTCAGGATTCAAGATCTTTACGCTCAACCCGATCAGACTCGTCAAATGCAAGGACTTAGGCGGAGGCATCGGCCATATTGGCTTGTACAACACTGACAAGATCATTTGGTTTGTCGGGGGCGGCGAGATGCCCGCCCTCCCGACAAACGAATTCAGACTGTGGGACAACCAACACGACGAACAGCTCGTCAAGATTGTAATGAAGTCGCCGATAAAGCAAGTTTGAGTTAAACAAGACACTATTTGGATCGCACTGATTGACACTGTGTGAATTTACACTCTTCCCCACTCAGACCATATTATCAAGTACGACACCGTTGAAAACGCATACGGAGTGCTTGCTGTTGCTCAAGATGAAGAAACCAACATCGCGTGATTTCTAGGAGATTCAAAGCACGGCGAACTTGTCGTCTATGACTACACTCAAGATAGAATTAAGTGAAGAATTGCTGGTGACAGCAAATAACGAGTTCTTTATTACCTCGATCGCGCTGAGCTATTTCGGCCACATCCTCGCTGTGACTTCATCAGAGGGCTGAACTATTCATATCTACGATACGAGCGATGGTGTGAAACTTAAAGATTTCACTCGAGGAAGTACTCCTGCTGAATTCAACTATTTACGTTTCCAGCTTAACGATACACGGCTGTTAGTCGGCGCCGACACCGGGACAGTCCACGTCTTTGTCGTTGGCTCGGATATATGAAAATAGCTCCAACGCTGATCAGCCAAAAAACAATATTTCCTCATTTTCATTTCTTGGAGGACTGATCCCGTATTTAAGTAAAATCGGAAGTTACTGCAAGTTCAGAATTGACGAAAAGGGATCGATTTCATTAATGACGAGCCAAGGAACGCTAATCACGCTTTCTTATTCTGGAAAAGTCTACATTGGACAGATCAATGTCGAAGAGGGAGGTGAAGCAACCATCGAGAGCATCACTGACCTCTTGGATGTAAGTACACATGAAGAAAATAAAGAGTTCACAACTCAGTAAGATTATAAATATTCAACTATTTTATGTTGAAATAATATCAGCGGAAGTTGGTAACCACAACTTAATCTTTAATTGTCTGGAGCAACATTACTTTGCTCTTGATGCTCTCCATTAGTAAATCGTTTAAATCAGCGATTTGTCTCATAGACACTAAAAATAGTAAAATTTACTTACCGTCAGTGTTGCTTTTGATTTCTTGGTCTTTCATTTTAGCTTTCTCCCCGATAATTTGTGAGTATGTCTTGACAATATCGAATTTTTCTCTAATAAATTTTTATCGTACTTCCTCAAATCAAATATTTGTGAATAGCGATTTGTGCTTACTTGACCTCATTGTAATCTTTCGAGTTGAATCCTTTGAACTTCTTCTGCAGTTCTTTGGACTGATAGTAGTACTCTGGCTGCGGGTCTTTATTTGACCTCTCGATTGCCTTTTCCTTCAGCCAGTCGAAGCTTGACCCCACTCGGTTCGTTTTCGGCTTTGGGACCATCGGGTTTTCTTTGAATTTTTCTATGTTTATTAAAATTTTATTTTTACTCTTTTTAGTTTCGGTCTTGCGCATGAGCTCTGAAAGATCGAACTTTTTGAAGTTGTTTTGCTTTAATTGATTTAAATTATCAAACGAGATGCGCTTCTACTCAAAATTATAAAATAGCTTACAGTTTTATCAGCTGATAGAGTCGAATGTCTTTCAGCACTATTCCTTGTTTTGTTTTCGACCCTTTTATTGACAATTTTACTTTTAAGAATCTCTATTTGTTCCCGTTTGGTTGTGGAAATCGTCGGTCTAAACATTTCCTGTATCGATTTGCTATAAGACTCAATCCTCGACTTGAGTTCATGCGCCCTATTTTTTCGGTACGTTTTCTCCTCCATGATCTGTATGTCTTTGGTTAGCATATCCTGATGAAACTTCGACTTGCCTAAAATATTGATGTTTTTATAATTACGGAAAAATCAGCTTGTGCTCTTGCTGAGCTTCTTCCGCCTTAACCTATAGTCTTGCAGGAGCCGATATTTCTCTTGTAAATATTGTTTTTCGTGTTCAGCTATTTCCTTCGGATCGATTGGTTTCTTCATGCTTCTTATTTCCAAGAGTCACTGTTTATTTGTATTCAAGTTGAGGAATAACACTTCTTTCCTGGTATTCTTCTTCAATTTTATTTATACAAAGGTGTAGATTGGAGGACTCTGAGTATCTTCATTCGGTCGATCTTGCCCTTTTCTTTAATTTGCTCTTTGCGCTCAGCTACAAAAGTTGTGATTAATAAAAGCTAAAATTGTCGTGAATGCAAGATTACTGATATATTTAATAATGTCTTTCTTTTGCTGCTTCCTTTGCTCGATCTTGTCTAATTCAGTTTTTTCAAGCTCAGACTGCATCCGTTCGTTCTTTTCCTGTTCTTTTGCCTTAATTGCTTGTAGCTGTTGCTTGCGTCGTTTACTATGGCGGTAAATTAATTTTAAAGCGCAAATAGACTTTGTCCTTACTGTCGCTCGATCTTTTCCTGCCTTAACTTGCTGACGAATCCTTCAAATTTACTCTTTGAAGTGTCTAAAAATAAAATAAATTAATAGTACTGAGATTCGAATAACTCCTGTTCTGTTTTTGATCTCCGACTGCGCCTGAGTCCAAAAAGCCGTAGAGATTTTCATAGTCGACGTATTTCGGTTTTGCAACGCTTTCACTGTTATTTTTATTCACAAGATTGCTTGAGTTTCTGGACTCTTTATCTCCTTGACGGTTATTTATTCATATAGTAATCATTCGCTTGCTTATTAGCAGAATTGTAATTTCCAAGCAGCTTATTTTTACTATAATCCTCAATCGATTTGTTGTTGGCTAAGACCAGTGAAATGCTGTTATTTTGATGATTGCTCACATCCCCGTACTAAAGGTAATCAACTGGGTTCTTACAATACTGCTATTATTCAGAGTTCTCTTCGAAAGAACGCTTGAATTGTTAATAGCTAAGTTAAGAAGACTTTTCAGCTGCCCTTTGGCAAACTCGTCTTTCAGTTGTTTCATAGCGAAGTTAAAATCTTGGTCTTTGAAGTCCTTGACAATATTATTGACGTCTTTGATCTTGTCAACCTGCCTGCTATTGACCTCATTGGTAGTCTTAAATGTGAACTATATTTATTAGTGTGAAAATGACTACGTCTTTGATGTACTCGTCAACATCGAGGTTGTTCAAGATGTTCATAGCTTTTAAGTAGTAGCTGGGCCGACTCTTGCTCTGCTGTCCTGCTTTACTCATGTCTATACGCGGTGTTAATTTGCAGTCTGCATTCAGCAGTCCGACATACCTAATATTATCCAGAATTATTTTTATATCAATTATTTTAATATACTCTTAAAGGGTTTTTAGAGTTTTTGATTATTGGTATTTTATGTGTTTTTAATTTATTTTTTTAATTATTCAAATAAAATATTTCTCATAATGAGGACGTATTTATTTTTAATTGATTTTTTGGGTACTTTAATGTCGATTTTTATTTTATCAGCTTTTTTATGCAAGCAAATATTTTTTCTCTCTCATAAAATTGTATTTTTACTCTAAAAATCTTAGTAAATTAGCGTTATTTTTCATTTTAAATTATTTTAAATATCATAAAGAATCGACAAGAGTTATTTAGTTAATACTACCAAAATTAGAACTTGTTAGTTTCTTTTAATTGAACGTAGATGGATTTAATTACTCTATCTGATGTGGCAAGTTAATCGTCGTTGTCATAAAATTCATCTCCTTCCTCTCCAATCGAATTAATTTTTCTATCTGGGACTTGCGGTGGAAGCGGTGCTTTTGGGGCTTTATTTACTAACATTCCTGTTGGGGTATATCCCTTGTAACCGTTTTGATTCTGGCCTTTTCTTACATCGCCTATAAGTACTTCCTTCGCGATGGTTTGAGATTTTTGGTGCGTTTGTTCATCTGGCATTTCATCTTCAGATGAGTTCAACAGTTTTTTTGTGAGCTTACTACTTTTCCTTTCGACTTCTGTCTGAGGGTCAGCATCAACACTCATGTTAATTTTCGGTTGCTTTGGCATCTTTTTCTTCTTTCCAGCTCTGACAGTAGGAATCCTAGTTGCAGACGCATTTCTCGCTTTAATCATTGAGTCATTTGTTGAATTTGCTCCTTTTATCATTGAATTATTTCTGTTTTGGTTTCTTTCGCTTTGTGACTGATTCCTGCGTAGCGGTTTCAGCTGGTTGTTTGGTACTTGTCTTTTTAACTCCTTTGCCTTCAAGTCACTTAGTTTTTCTTCCTGTTCTTTTTCTCGAATCTGAAGAGTCATCATATTGACATCGTGTGCGAGTTCTTGTTTATTTTGACCGCACTTTGGTTAAGATTTTCTAAACAGTAAAACTACAAAACACGAACCTTTTTATGTTCAAGATCAGCGAGTTCAGTTTTCTCGAGTTCTTCGATTTCTTCTCGAAGTCTAGTGAGATCATCATCTGCACCGACATCAGTGAGCTGGTCTTCAATCGGTTTTGATTCCTTTCTGGCTCCTTTGAGTTCTTTGATAAGTCTATCTAGTCTTCTTCACTTTTCTTCGGTTTCTATGATATTTTGGTGTTGAACTTTAAGCTTTTTGTCGTCTCTTTTGAACTCTTCAGCAAGCTTTTTGTACTCGTTCTTCTTTAAGCTCACTTGTTCTTTTGCTCTTGCCAGGTACTCGTCACTGACGCCTTCGTTGTTAAGCCCAGTTAGAGCTTTATTCTGCTCTCTCTCGACTCTCTTGATTCCTTTGATCTGTGTTTCGAGTTCAGCAACAAGGGCAAGTTTATCATTTAGGTCATTTTGCATTTCTGAATTGAGATTAAGACAAAATACGAATGAAATAGTTACTTTTAGTTGATTCATCTCAATGGGCTCCTTCAAGCCTCCTTTTCATTACATCGATGTCTCTGCTCATTTTATTTGCTTTCTTTTGGTAGTCCATCAGTTCTTTATCCTTATTTGCGAGTTCTGGAGGCCGGTCGTCTCTGGTCTTCATTTTTTGGATTTTATTTTTCCCGTTCTTCTTTGAACCGCACAAGTTGGCCTTCAATCGCTTGGATTAGTGTCATGAGCTCTGTACTGAGCTTTCTATTGGCTTCTAGCATTTTCTCGACTGTTTCGTAGGAGTTCGAGTCTACAAATAAGCGAGGCTGGCTTACCGACAACGTCTGAGAGAGGAGGGTCGTCCTTAAGCGGTTTTATATCAAAAACTACGTCTTTTACTTCTTCGGGGTCGGACTCGTCGGAGCTTTGGAATACGTTTCCTTCGCCGATTCCAACGCTTTGCCTTCCAGCGCTTGCCATTCGATTATTCTGCTGTTTCGACATAAAGTCAAGAGGCTGGTTTCGATCGAGGTCTTCATCGAGTCTGTTTCGTGAAGATATTTCATCATTTGGCTAGTGAAGGAGTCAGATTTTAAGCAAGAATTATGAAAAATCAAGTTAAAAATAATTACAAGATCTGCATAAGACTCTGCGTATACGTCTTCATCATCTTCCTCGTCAAGTTTATAAAGATTTGGATTCTTATTATACTTGTCTTCGATTTTCTTTAAAGTGCTGTTTTCATAGTCTAAAGTAAATTTGGCTAAATTATTTTAAACTGCGAAATCAAAATGAAATTAGTAAAAATATCTATGTAGATACTTTTATTATTTACAACAGTGGATGAAGTATTATTTTGTGAACAAATTAAGTGAATTGAGGCGAAGTGAGAAAGATAAATACACTTCGAATTATCAATAGATGATAATAAGAATTAATCCTGATTTGCGACATACCCAGGTCAAGATCATCGTAGAAATCACCTATACGGTATTTATTAGCTCTCGTTGTCACATCGTTTAATGTGAAATTAAAGGCACAGGTAAAGTTGTAAAAGACAAGATATTTGCAGAAAATTACCACTGTCGTCCATTTCTTTATTATTGAATTTAAATAATATTGTTCAAATATATCTAATTTACAGAGCAAAATTTACTTGTCGCGTGTTTTCTCAAGCTCACAGAAGATAAATGAAGCTACTCGCTGTCTCTAAATGTTGAACCAATGTCAATCAACAT
>JAGYYN010006548.1:0-11725 GCA_021441665.1 Euplotes cf. woodruffi 2 WChen-2021 | reverse complement strand
GATTTAACTGGAGTCAGAAATTAATATGAATGTCCATGATGCTGCATGTAAGTCACAATCAGTATGAAATGTGACCGAAGTGTTTATTATCAATTATAATTTACAGGTGATTACGGCCGGATTTATTAGTACTTTGCATGTAATTCGAGTGGTATCAAACTACATTCGATGTTGGTGATAGGCTAAGTTATCAATTTGCTAATCAATTTAGAATTTGGTCATCTTGTTTGTATATCCCAGTTTAACAATCTTTTTATTTCGAAAATTTTACATTTTTATAGTGGAACTATTATAAACGCGTTAGGAGTTCGATGCGAAAAATGGATTTATTAAATCAGCTTGGACGTATAGCTTTAAAAAACAGTTTATTTTTACTTAATAATTGAATATTATTAATAATTTATATTCGTAGCGAAATTGAAGTATATTAAGCGATAAGTTTAGTTTATAAGGTCATGGAACTGGGATTGTTTGTAAGACTGATATATTTAATGCATTTTTTTATCTTAAATCAATATTATTCATATTTGAATATAATATTAATTTATGTAAATGACAAAGCGAATATTGTGTAAATAACTTTATAATTTAGGACTTGTATCAATTTAAGATTGAAACTATTAAAAGTCGGTATAACTGTGTTAAATTACTTGTAAACTAGCTTCATAAATCTTTATTTAGCTCAATAATGGTTTAATATATCTCTATAACAATTTTATTGTTTAGTAAATAATTAAGCTTTAATTCATCGTAATAAATATATTATTATACTTTAAAATATTTAAATAAATAAGTATAAATTAATATAAGTAAAATTCAAAAATCAGTAGTCTTTAATATCATAGAAAATAAATATTTTAAAATATAATAAAAATGATTTTATTATTTTCGATTATCTGAGGAATCCTGCTCCAAATATTCATTCAAAAAGCTGCTGCGTATTCGCTAAAAGACTATATTTACCAAAAGAAAGAATTCGATAGATTCATTATTCACCGAAATGAAACAATTCGAGTTGACTTGAAAGATTACATCTCTGGTTCATTTTTAGACTTCGAGATGTCGATCTGGAACATCGATGTCAGTCCACCTGCAAAAATAGAGAACAACAGCTGAATCTTCCTTTCAGCTCCGTATAAAGAAATTAAAAGGTTTGAGTCTCCTGAACAACCGCTTACGTTTCCGATGCTGAAGAATACACTTATACTCAAGGCAGACGACGACCAAGGGCAAGATCAAGAGTTCATAATGTACATCAGTCCTTCAATCGAGGTTATTATCAACTACAGGCAGTTCTATGTCCTTGACCTGAAACCGATAATAAGAGACGATATTTATCACTTTAACATCGAAGACTTATTTTGAAATAATCTTGTTGAAATCAAAAGTAAAGAACTTTTTGTCCTGCCGTGAAAAATGCGTGACAAATCATTTCTTGTATGGTTAAAAATGAAAAATAAAGGCTTCAACTTTTCATTTGAAGCCTTTGCACAACCCTCGATCATTTTTATTGACAAGTACGGCCGCAATTCATTAGATACATTTTACTTTAAAGATGATTTGTACATTCTGAGCTCATCTGGAGAACGTACAGATTTATTTAAGCTAACTAAGGTTGACCTTTCAAAGCTTGATTCTAATACGGTTCAAGAAGTTGATATAAAGACTTACTCTATTCAAGATTTCACAGATTCACAATCTCAAATTTTAAGTCCAATGAACATAAGAGACATCCTGGTCTATGATGACTTTCCTTTTATCTTTGAAAATTCAACTGAAGTGCAGTTGTATAATATCCTGATAAGCTGATATGACTATGGGCTGATGTCATTCCAAATCTCAATAAATCTCAACAGTAGCGTTTCCCAAACCCCATCGATAGTTTTAGTTGATGTAGAGCCGATTAAGTTCACTGGAAGCATATTCTTCGAGAAAGACTTTAGATTAAAGCCTGACAAACAAATTTACATGGTGATGACAACTCCGTTTATAGTGACTGAAGTGAGTCTTGCAAACAACAACATGAAAATCAATCGAATCTACGCGCTAACAGCACAAGACAACAGTATGGTTGTCGGGATGGATATGCTTTCTGTCAACGAAGACTTCATTGCATCTGTGCTCTTCGACTACAGCCTTTCAGAATACATTGTCAGGGTTTTTAGAAGGTAAGGATGCTGGAAAAACTAATCATTACTATAGAAAAGTGCAAAACAACGAAATTGGCTATATTAACATTCCGATAAAGAACTACGGTCCAGACGTGCTGTCAATAAACTTTCTGTGTGATGATTTATGCAACAAAATATTTATTCGCACTGCGAAGGTTGGAATGCTATACGAAATAAACAATAAAGAGCTGGTTTTCGATACCTGGATTGATAAAACAGTTAAATTCGATGAACTTGTAAATAAAAATATCAAACTTAGTCTGACTGTAAAGAACTCGATAATCCACGATTCGTATAAAAACTTCACTGCTTATGTCAGATTTGTTGAGCAAAATGACACGACCACGTATTTTATAAAATTATCAAATCTTGCGAGCATCATGTATGAATATGGCGACAGAGGATTTAAATTTAAATTAAGTGATTATTTCGCTGGTCCGCTTATGTCATTTCAAGCTGAATTCAACTCTTCGAATTTATACTCACAAGTCTTGATACCGAATATATCAGAGTCTTACACTTTTCAAGGGCTCAAGGACACAGGGATTCAAAGAGGCTGCCAGTTTTCCTTTGTCAATCGGTATATCACTGAGCACGATCATATCGAGGAGAATTCTTTTTACTGAGTCCATGAGAAACAAATCGTTCAGGTTAGGATCAATAACTCAAAAGTACTTGAGCTAAATACATCTGACACTGGTAATAAGTACTTTGATTACCCACGTGAAAAATTTATTACTGGGTTTTTCTATGACAATGAAAATTCTGAAGATGAAGCAACAGACAAACTTATTCTTGTAAGCGAAAATATTCACAGAACCCCGCCAACATACACTTTGAACTTTTTTGAAATCCGTAATGAAATCTCGTGGAAGTATAAAATCTCAGTTGATTCAAATAAATACCAAATTGGCTCTGGAAACTGCGTGTATGGGCTGCCTAATGGAAAATACTTCATTTTTATTGACAGACGGTCTTACTCATTTTTTGTTACAAATAAAGTCGGAGACTACATCGTAGATGCTACTGCTGACTACAAAATAGATAAAATTTATCCTTTTGATAATGAATTGATTTGAGTGACATTCCAAAACACAAATTTATTTTATGTTTACAGGCTTTACTGATCTAAAAAGTGCATTCTTCGGCTTTTACATAAAATCGACTCTGTTGAAAAGACTCGAGATATCGCAGTGAACAGGAAAAATGATATTGTTATCTTCTCTGGGTCGAACTGCATCCATCTTGTTAAAATCAGAATCAAAAATAGCTATGAACAAGTGCGAAAGCTGCCTCTTTTTGATTTCGAAAGCTTTATGGAGTTCAGGATGAATACAATCCGAGAGCAAGTTGCGTGGCTCTTCAGAAACCACACTCTTCTTGTGGTCATGCGAAACAAGCATGATTTTAAAGACATCAGAATATTTTGATATAATACTGAGAAGACAAGTCACAGCGCACTGTATTCAGTAATTCCACTAGACTCAGATTACTACGCCAGTACTATTGGTCTGTATCTCGGATTTAACGAGTACTTGACTTCAGAGTCACTTTACATCGCATACGACAGCAAGAAGATCAGCAAGATCTTAATCGAGCAGGACATTTATTTAGCCCAGACTGATTGGGAAAATCAGCAGATATTTCTGCCTCAAAATTACCAACAACTTAGCACTTATCTCGATGATCGGGTGATTGTAACAATATCTTCAGGCGAGGATTCTGTGACAAATGAAGATAAGCTATACTTATGGTTTTTGTGATTCAACCACGGGCTGATGATAGAAACACCCCTCAAATCACAACAACTCAGGATTTATAGCCATATCGGTGAAAATGTTACAATGTCTCTTTTGGATTATTTCAACGGCTATAACAACAGATTTGAGTTTAGCAAGGTAAAATGCAGTTGCAAGAGGTCTCTTGATCAATTAGAAGTAAAAATATCCGAAAACAAAATAAGTATTTATACCCTTGAGTCACCGAAGGCGAATCAGAATGTTATTTACTCGTTTGAGTACATGAGCTCGTATTTACTTATTTTCTTCAATGGAGACGACTTTTTACTTCAGGTAAGCGGAGATAAATTATTTACTAACTTCATTTAGAGTTATGATATCACTAATGGAATCAGCAAGTTAAGTCAAGAATACAATTACAGTGAAAAATTTGGCGAATGCATTATTCAGTACATTCACTATGACTATATTGAAATGACCAACAGCTCTTATATAACACTCAACTGAGATGACGCTTCGAACAAGCTGCATATGGAGTACCAGTTCAGGCTTATATTCATTGAAAAACTTACAGAGGACGAGTTTGTATCAAAGCGAATTTTTGACAATACAATTGCGACCCCAATAAGAGAAACACAATTTTTTAGATCTCCAAAATCAAGATTTGAATACTACTTAGTGATTTTGACTGAGCTTGAAAATGATAATACTGATTCAAATTTATTTATCGTTAAGTATAACTGTTCAAGTCCAAGCGAATGAGACTATATAAGTTATAAGAAGCTTACAGGATATCGGCTTGAGTATAATAAGTTCTTCTCGCAGTCATTCACATACCTGAGCGACTACCCGATACTGGTAGCTGGTTTGAGCGACTTTGGACTTATATTCATCAACCTCGATAGCAGTGATTTTAGAGTCATTCACCAACTTTCTCAAAAATCAATTGATAAATTTATACCTGAAAAATTTACTATTTACAAAATATTTAAACTCAGCAACGGTGGGATCAGAGTACTGATCAAAGAAATTGGTGGATTTTCACTTCACTGGGACAAGATCCTTATTGAACGGGAGAATGATATCTTCGTTAATTTAAAAATGACGAACTGGATTAATTTTTTAAAAAGAGAAGTTCCGACTGATTTACTGACAAAAACCTCGATTGGATATGCACAGATCATTTACTATCCTATTAATGAAAATTCGAATGAAGCTTTTTTGAGAATTTACAATCTCTTTAGCAAAGACAAATCAAAGGCTTTATATGAAATTAGTATAGGAAAAGTCGCATTATGTAACGCAATTTCATCGAGTACAGAGGATAACGAGCGGATATTTGATGTCAACATAATTTGCGAGTCAACTATTTTCACAGTGAACGTGAACCTCTACCCCGACATTCAACTCCATAATATTGAAAACAGCGGACATATTAGACTCGATCTTATTTCTCAGAACCTAAACTCCAAGAGACAAATAGAAGTCGATATAATTGGTAAGTACTTCAGGCTAAAGTGATTAGTAAGCAATGACAACCGATTTGAAATGCCAAAGTGGATTGCTGTCCTTTCAGTCCTTGCCTTCTGAACCTTCATCTGTGCGATCATCATCAAATCGGTAAGCTGTTATAAATTTTATCTAAGTTTAGAATCAAAAATCTAAACAACCAAAAGAAGAAAAACTAATGAACAGTCAGCAAGAAGGCAGGACAGATTATCAACCGATCCTTCGTATCTTAAGCGAGTCTAAAATTGTAAACACAGAGGTAATAATAAAGTGTACTTAGCATCCTCTTACATATTGAATTTTAGTTTTAATTCAGTTTTATAAGTCCGAATCATGATATTATGATCTAAGTATTACGCAATTATTTTCATGCATTTGAAAGCTTTAAACATTCAGAACCTCTGCATTAATAATGTATCAAGCTCATATATTTAAAATCACCACAAATAAATTATGGAATCTAAAATGTAGTGTGTATAATAAATTCATCGCAGTATTAATTATTTGGCATCCGAATTTAAATCAATTTAGAAGTATTCAGTAAGAATTAATGAAAGCTCAGAGGTATCAGCGAGTTATGAACCAAAACGCTATTTTATGCAGATTAACCAAACAGTGGAGGAGTCACTTGAACATGAAGAAGACTCTATTATTAAGTATTAGAATCAGAATATCTTGACTCGTGACTTTAATCTCCGAATTTAATTTGATTCAAAAAATTATTGTCAATAAGTATTTTATTGTTTTTTCTGTAAAGACATTTAAAGTATTTAACAACAATATTAATTGCAGATATTTAAAGATTATTAAAAAAAGTCATAAAATAGTAAATTTTTTATTTGATCATATATAAAGAACAATATATTTATATATTTATTTTGAATAGTGCTAATAAATTATAAATCTACAGACTTAACATTTTAAATCAATTTTACCCTAAAGTTAAAGCACATACTTGAATTATGTTTAAATATAATAAATAGTAAAGTTAAAAATAAAATTGCGTAAATTTTGAAATTAGCAAAATTAATCAGAGTCTTCTTCATCAAAGAACCTCACTCTTAGTATCTTCTTGCCTAAAAGTGGTTTCTTTTCATCAGATTTCTTCTTAGTAACCGCTGGTGACAAAATACCATCTCCACTATACGAGTTGTAAAACTTCTGGTTGTATTTATTGGAGATGATAGACTCGATATAATCTGAGCTCATTTTTTCAACGATCAAAGGCTCAGTTTCATCAAAGTTTGGAGAGCTGTAATTGTACTTGACTTTGGACTGAAAATACAGCAATATTCAAAATGAATATGAAATAAAAAATATTGAAGTAACCGGAATGGAAATCGAGTCTGTGAATTCGATTTCCCACCTACCTACAAATCGAATTTGAATATTAATCTAAAGGATTAATCAAGGAGGTGGGCTAAAAAGAACCTCCTTACCTTTTCAAATTCCGCTGTACATTTTTCGAGTCTGTTTATCCATACTGTGCTGTCTTTGATATTTTTGAGGTTTCGAGCGAATGATTCACCTGAAGACTTTAAAAATGACATATGCAAGGATTGCTTGGCAAGATATATATCCGATAGCAATGTAGAATATAGAAATTGTGTTCCTGACGCTTTCATACTGCACGCTAGCTCTGAGCTTTGCTTTAGAATTCTCATTCCATGCTGTGATGTTAAAGCCAACAGAGTAAGGGCACAGCAAGTGTTTATCGTACTTTCAAGGAGCCAGCTCTTTATCTGGAAATAAGTCAAGGATCTGAAGCTCTGGGTACAAATGCACTTGATTTAGATAGAGTATCGAACCTCAGATCACATAGATTTTTAAAATAAAGCCGTTCTCGTTGAAGTCAGTCAACATCGAGCTTCATGAAGCTACCTTGCCTATGCTGAACTCGCTGAGTATTTTAGTCTTGTCTTTATTGTAAAAGTTGTAGACCCGGACGTAAGCGATGTTAAAATTTTCACTTTCTTCGTAGTAAATAATCTGTGTGTACCCAGAGTGAGTATTACAAATGTAATTGGTGTCTATTTCGTAAATAGTTTCGAATACGATGTCGTCGACCGTGAGCGATTTAAATATTGAGCTCCCACCAAGGCTTATTTGATCTTCGGTATTATTAGAGTTTAATCTTGGACTGAAGATTCTTCGAATATCCTTCCAGAGGAATGAAAAGCTCCCGATGTCATAAAGAAAAACTCGTAATGAGTTTTCATTAAGGGCTGATATTCGATAAATAGTGAAAGTGTCCTCGTTTAATAAAATGTATTCACGGATGTTAATTGTCTCAATGACTCTCCAGCTATAGCTTTGGTTAGTTAATGCTTACCTGTAGAGGTTAATCACTAGCAGCCCGAAGTTATCCTTCGCTACGATTAATAACGGCTGATTTGGAATAAACAAGAATGAATGTGAAATGAAACTGTCTAAGTTTAGATTTTCTGCGTTTAAAGCTTTATACTGATCAAATTCTCATCTAAAGAAGGTTCAGTTCATTGTAACGATAAAAATAACTGTATTTATATCTTCATTCGATCTTCAGTGGAATATGATATAGTATGATTTTGGGTCATTAAATGTTCTTATATCATATCAGTTTCCATTACTTTGTGAGCAATCATACTTTTATCAATGAATTTTAAACGAATTGAGTCATCAGTAATAGCAACTATTCTGTATAACTTCACATAATACGCAGCTCGAATTTGATCAGAAGGGTCTTCACAAGACATAATGAGAAATTGATTAAAGTCGTCAAATGTTTTAAAATTAATATGTCTAATATCTCATGCATCGAATAAATCAAAATGATTGTACTCCATTTCTAGCTTTCTGACATCTTCGTCGATTCTATAGACCTATAGATATAAGCAGGAAATCATACCTGAAGCACACGTTCGGATCCATCGAAAAATAAAAGAAGGTACTTATCCATATATTTAAACGAAAAGAACACGATATTATTTGTATTGACTGACTCTAAAACCACCGTGCTTGCTGAGTCTTCAGAGAACTTGTAGTCAAACATAACACGAGACTCATCTACACCATGCTCGATGCTGTATGAATTATTAAATCCAGTGAAGTAATCGAGAAGAGAGATACTGGCCACTCCTTCATCTGGATTTAGAAGTATATCAATACTGTTTTGTTGCAGTCGATCGATCTTAAACCCAGTATTCTCACACAACACCGTATACTTCACTGTGCTTTCTTCGTCACTAAGTCTCTTGCTATTTTCTTTAGTCTTTGTCAGTGTATTTATTGTTAAATTGACCTTACGGTCTTTGAATACCTTCATTCATTGAGGATTGTCACTTGTAATCTCGTTCAGCTCATCGCCTTGGACTCAGCCTTGCGGAAGGAACAGATTGCCTGTTTTATTTGACGTTTCAGTGAGCATATTGTACGGCAGGAAACTGATGAACTGGTACTTGCTATCACCGTAGAATAGATACAAGAATATACTCGAATGGTACATATTGCTTTCAGTGAACACGCTGTTTTCTAACATCGACAACTTTTTATCGAGAGGGATTATTGAATGCAGAGAATTATGCTTATTTGTGTCTAAGTAAAATCAGAATAATAGCTTTTCAGATGGGTCTTCGATTTTCTGCATCACAACAAACATAAAGTCATTTTCGATCGCCTCTATTACATGCCCGGTCTTACTGTCAATTGAAAACTCGTAGGAGTCGGCATAGTCAAAGAACGGAAGGTTCTTTTGAAATACAAAGCTACTATTGCTAGTTATTTTCCATAGCGAAAGTCTTGTAGGCTGAGTGAACAAAATCATATTTTCATTCAGCACTGAAATCGTGATAATAGTTCGATACATCTCGTTTTTCACAAACTCGACCGAATAAGATATCTCTGTTTTATCTTTACTGCTGTCGATGTAAATTTTGTAAAAAGACATGATTGTGTTTCTCTGATATAAAACAATCATGGTTCCGTTTCAGCAGTGGTAAAGTTTAGATATTGGAAAATCAGTCGATATGGTCTGGAATAGATCTATGTTATAATGATTAATCAGTAAAGCACTAATACTTACAGCTCTCGTTATGCTTATCTAAACTCTGCATCTTATTTGCGATCGTCTCTCTTTCCTCTTCAGAATTGATATAATAGCAGAATATTTTGAAGCTGGATGAGTCAATAAAGAAGTATATGGACTTGATATCAGACCTGAAGATGTTATCTTCGTACCTCAGCTGGTGGACCCCAAAATCGAGAATTAACTTCGACTTCCAAGATAACTCGTTACTGATATCGAAGAAGTGGAGCTCATAGTGCTTGTGCACGTGGTCTTCACTCATAATGACGATCTGGTTCGTGCCTATTTTCTTTTTACTGTCTTTCGACGTGATGTAGTGAGTAAAGTTCATCCTCGAGTAGTTGTAGACCTTATTTATTATGAGAGTCATCGAGGACAGATCGGACAAAACCGGTTTTATCTGAACTCACGTAGTCGATTTTGAAATGGTACTGTTCGATTCGGTCTCTTTTCACACAGTAAAACATCATAGTTTCTTCAAGAGTCTGCGAGTCAATGTAAGTATGGAAGAATATCTTATTTCAAGACCCTTCGATATCGATGTCCTGCGGATCGTCATTTATACTATACGACTCTGTGATATTTGGGAGTAATAGATTATCAGCTTGTGTGGCGTTTGATGCGACCAGCTCAAACCGCATATTTGGACCTGAAAAGGAATCACTAATAATGTGGTAGAACATTTTGTCTCCATAAGAGTAAAATAAATTTTTATTGTGATCATTCTCCATAAAATATGGAGATGTGTCGTTATCGCTGATTGCAATAACTCATAGAGAATAATGCAATTCTTGATTGTCGAAGAAATTATTAAATGTCTTTATATCGATCAACAAAGTCTTTTCTTCGATTTTATTGTAATCTTGGTGATTGCTAGTTCCCGTGTTGATGATAAAATTAATCGGGTTGATTTCAAAAGTCTGGCTCCCCTTTGAGTTTTTGATGAATAAAGTATCTCACCCGTTAGTGCAAATAAACACCATGCCTGAAAGCCTGTTTACATGGTCGTTAAGAGGAATGATTGAATGGCCAAACGAGCTTGTATAATCCCTTCTGTTTAAGATCGCAATGCAGTATTGCCAAGCCTTCCTGTCATAGACCAAAGTAGCGATGTACCTATAATTTTGATTATATATCTATCGTACCTGTCCGTAGCAGCAATCACATCTTCACCGTAAAAGTGATAAATGCTGAAGTCGCCATTTATCGCAATCTGTTTGTGTACAATTGGGTTGTAGTCAAAAATAATCACTTCGTAGATCGTTGGAGGCACAGAAGAAGCAAGGATTATTGTAAAGTCCGTGGTATTCGAGATGAAGTTATTAACAATTGCGATTCTTCCGACACCTCCTCTCGTGATCCATTCGATATCAGAGAAAATAATATCGATTTCCTTATCATTTGGTTTACTGTGGGTATCATCATATGGGTTGATTTGACTAAAATATTATGCCGTTTGAGTATCAACTGACAATGAGGTTTATATTTCCGCTGTATGGCTGAATATCGTCTGTGTGCTTGTCATATATTAAAATATCTCTAATATTCAACGGTTTGAGGTTCAGGTCTTTTTCCATTTGATTAAAGTCATTATGGGTATATATTTTAACAAGCCTCTCTGTTACAAAGTCAGAGTCAATTTTAGAAAAATCAAGGTATGTGATGACAAGCTTATCTCCTGTACTGATCGCAGCACTTATAGCATAGAAGTCATTGTCAAGCTTAAAGAATTCAATCGAGTTTTTGAAGGCGTCATCGATCATGATGTGTTTTGTGAGCTGAGCGAACACATCAAGATTGAATTTCTTTTTATCTCGACTGTACTTAATCCAAATCATAAATTTACTCGATCCCATGCTTCATGGCACTGTATATAGCTTTTCTGTAATAACCACAGACAGCTTGTTTCAGAAAAGACTTTTAATATTTGGTATTGGAGCAATAAAATTCGAAATAACTGGCTTTAAATCGAGGCTGAAGAACTCAGGAGTATCAATAATTATTTTGTACTCTTCATCGATGTAAAATAAGTAATTTTTGTTCCTCTGCTCTCGCTCGTTAACTGATATCAATATAAGATTGTGCTTCATTGGTACCGCTGTATTTGTCATCTCAAAATTACGAGATTCAACAAGTGTGTAAGGACTTTGAACACTGAATACGTTGTTGGATTCGATCTTCTTTGGCTCTTGATTTGTTACATCGTAAATGTCAAAAGATACATTCAGAAAAGAATTGGGAAT
>JAGYYN010006519.1:0-11134 GCA_021441665.1 Euplotes cf. woodruffi 2 WChen-2021 | reverse complement strand
TACCTCAGTCAGCCTTTTCTTTTGTTTTGATGTAATAAAGTCACATATTTGATTTAAAATCTCATGTGATTTTAAATGTTTACTTAATATTGTTGTTGTTTCTGAAAGCACATTAATTTCATTGATCTTGTCAATCCAGGACTTAAGTAAGTTCATGTTCTGTTCATTTTCAATCTTCGCCTCTGAATCGTATTCGCTGAGAGACAACATCTGACTTCTAATTAGCTTCTGATTTGCATCAGTCAGTCTCACAATCTCTGGATCCTGCATGATATCATTAAATTTATTAATTTTATTTTTGAGTTGGCTCTGAATCGAGGCTATTTTGTTACCTTTAAAAGGAAGGCAGTTTATACTCTCAATATGATTTTGAATCAGGTTCAGATTTCATAAGTCCTTAAGCATACACCGAGCTATTTCAACCCATATCTGCTGCAAAACGACTGCGAATACAAATGGAATGTCCATCATATTTCAGTGTTTCTGGCTTAAGTGATTTACAAACTGGATTTCTAAGCTATCTTGCTTCAACTTTTGCTTAAAGCAGTTTAATTTATCGTTATCTTGTTCTGCCTTCATTGAAATAATACCGTATCTTTCTGCGAAAAAATATGTAGAACTATATTGCTTTCAAGGCGGACAGAGAAATTGATGATTTTGGGTTTCAACGATATTCTTATCTTCCTCTAAGCACGGATAGTGGTGCCAGCTATATCAATAGTCTCATGCGACCATGTTATTAGCATCGATTGGATCGTAGTTAATACCATCTTTATTTGGTTGGGTGTTATTTAGCTCAAATGTTTTCTTCGTATTATTATGATCAATCGAGGTACAAATTCAATGCTGCTTTAGTGTTCAATGAGACCCAGTGCATCAGAACAGTATGCCTTTAGTCAAATTGATTTCATTTACATTCTTTCGTTTCTCTGCGTCTTCAATTTCGCCTAAATTCTGGATAAAAGATTTAAATACAAAGCTTGTAATTTTAGATTTATCATCGTTAATATCGTCGATCTTTGAGTCTAAGTATGATTTGACTTTTTTCATGCAAATACAGCTGATGTGGGCCTCTTCCTCTCATTCGCTTTTAAATCACTTGATCATAAATCCTTCATCCTTCTGTCACAAAAGACATTTCTTTTTGTGCTTCTTTTTATTGAGTTTTTGAGTAAACTCATTTTGGATCGGAGTCAGCTCCATTTTATTAAAGTCTGTGATTTCGTGAAAGTTGCCGTATAGAGCACAAACAGGATGTACGTATTTTTTAGTTGTGTCTTGCTTGATGTATCCTGATTCTTGCAAACAAATAGCACATTTGATTGATTTAGTATCCTTTTTATTTTCCTGTATCTGTTGTCACTTAGATCAGTTAAAAGTCGATACATTCTTATGAGCCTTTGACTTTTCATTTATGATATTGCTGATACCGTATCACCTGCGATGGAAAGTTTCATTTCACGTCCTTCACTTGACAAACGAGAGCCCTCTCTCTTCAACAATCGGTAGAAGGTATTCTCAGCATAGCGAACACACAGATCCTCCATAGTTACTGATTGTATCATTCGTCGGCGAAGGATAAGCAATAACTTCTTGTTCTTGTGATTTCACCTCTTCAGTGACAACTGCGCGCTTTCTGCTCTTTATTTTTGCTTTTTGGTTCCCACCAATTTCCTTTAAGTCTGAGTTAGATCCGTGATCATCATTTGCTTTTTTCTTCCTGATTTCCTTATTCGCTCTTTTGACCATTTTATGAAAGTTTCGAGGCCAACTGGCGGCTAGTTATATTTAGCAACCGGCTTAAATATTTTACTTTTACTGCAAATTGTTCAACAAAAATTAGTTGGAGCAGTTTTAATATAGTGCTGTGTGCAGTCCAGCACTATATTGAATATACTAAATTTGTGAAAATACTTAATCATCTTTAAAAAGTCTATCAAGCGGAGTCTCTTCGATTTGATTTTCTTCGAGTGTTTTCCATCTCTTCTCCTTTTGCACTCTTCTCTTGACATATCTGCTAAATTTCTTGGATCTTAGTTTGGCAGGGGTTATGTATTTTCCGTTTTGCCAAATCGTCTCACCTGAAAAGCAGCCCTCGAGAATTTTAATTGGAAGCATGCTAAATCGAGGCCCAATTTCGATTAAGTTCATCTTCTCGATTTCGTCCTTTTCTGTGAACTTGTCATCGTTCTCGTTTAAAATTTGGTAGTTTCTGAACCAAATCCTTCCGTCGAGGTTTTTGAATGAAAACACATGATCGACGAACGGCTTCGACTTCGGATGGTATCTTGGAGTATTAAATGCATTCGTGAGAAGTTCCTTTAACAACACTAAATGCTTATTCTTTAAGATGTCATCTTCGCTAGGCAAGAAAGACTTGTCAAAGGACAGCAGAGGCCTGCTTCCCTTTAAGCAGTTTCCTGTCATTTTTAGCTCTCCACTGGTATTCAGCCCTTTAATTTCGAATTTTGCAGAAGGACCGTAAGGATACTTTCCAACCCACATGTACACATCATGGCTCTTTCTTGGTTCGAAATAGACGAAAGAATTGCACGCGAGAGACTCTCACAGATCCAAAACGTCGTCGATTGCGGTCTTTTTGTTAACTTTGGCCTATTTGATTAGTCACATTTAAATTACCTCTTTCTTTGAGTGTGGGAGAAGTTCAATCAAGTCTTTCACGAGGTGTCTGAAGCCAGGAGCTGATCCCCTTCCAGCAATGACTAACACTCTGCATCGATTTTTCCATTGTTTATCTGTTTGTTCTTTGAATGCGCTTTCCTCGACTTCTTCGTCTTTATCCTCCTCGAGCTCCTCTGGTTTTGAGTCAGAGTCGGATGAATTGAGGTCTTCGTCTTGGAGATTTTTTCTCTCGAGCATTTTAAGCACGGACATTATGGAGTGTATTTTATTTCAATTTAATTATTGATCTTGCAACACAGCAAGATGCAATTTCTGTTGAATTAACCAACAAAAATGCATTTAAAAATAATTCAAATTTCTATTTAAAGAAATTATTTATTTTGCGTTTTTTGCATTCTTTCCTTGAGTTGAGTGTCTAACCTGTAGCAATATAAATTAAAGCAATCACTTGTAGATCGTATAAATAAACCAGGACTGACAAAATTAAGAAAATATATTATTACAGCGAGGATATTGATTTAGATATAGAGTCAAACTTACTTTAATTGTCTTTCTTTCCTCAACAGGCATCATTAAGTTTAGCATTTTATCAAAAGAAGGAATGAACTTTTCCTCATTAAGGATAACGATATCCTCACCAATGTCTTCTAATAAATATGAAATAATGACGTTATCAGCTTCTGTCTCATATACGTTATGGTATGTTGCTTCGATGTCTTCATTCGAAGACTTAATCAAAAAGATTCGCTTTGTTTTGTTTATCGCTGCGTTGTCAAGCATCTTCCTCTCCTGTCGGTCTTTATTTGCTAATTGACTTTCCACGTCTCTTGCTGTCTTCGCTTGACTTTAAGGCTTCAATGATCGTCCGGTTCGACATCGTCAGGCCTGAGTGCAAGCTTGAGCTTCTGCCTGTCCTGCTTTCCCGAATGTTTCCGAGAATGTTTTTGACTTTCTTCGAGTTCTTCGTAAAGCTTTTGATCGCCTCGTCGATGTAGAAATCTATTATTTCATTTTCCCTCAGCGAATGGTTTTGCTTTTTGAATTTTATCAAATTATACGCAAATCTCGCAAATCGCCCTTTTTGAGAGTTTTCTTTGCATTGACGCATGAATTTTAATTTGCTATCTGAAATGCTGTTGCGATACTCCTTCAGGTCTACATAATTTTTAGTTTTAATGAAAATAAATATCCACATCGAGTAAAAAATCATAATTTAGATTGTTAGTTGTAATAGCATTGTAAGTGTAAAATACATAATGATGTTGAAAATTAATTACATCTTCTTATTCTTTCATTCACATTTACTGATTGATCTTCAAGGATCTTGATAAGCACAGTATCTTTAAATTTATTTGCGATGTCTCGGATCAGTTACCAAATACTGGATGGTTTCCTTAACCCTGACCCAGTACATTCTCATGACCTCGAATCTGTGGATCTGAGTATCGTAAATTCTCTTAAATCAGCTCTGCACTCGAATGGCATTAGTTCAAAATCTCATTAATTTAGAGTAGATTTCGTTTTTATTTTTATTTAAACTTCAAAAAGTCAACTAGTATCTCTTTGTTTTGTTTCTCAAAGCCGGGTCTGCAAGTCCAGGCTCAAGCCTGGTACTTTCAAGCTTGTCTGAGAAACATAGCAGTTCTGATGCTGACTATTTCGCCTTTTCTCTCGATGAATCTCCTCCAGTGAGTGGTGATCCGCTTTGC
This sequence comes from Euplotes cf. woodruffi 2 WChen-2021, assembly GCA_021441665.1. NCBI lineage: Eukaryota > Ciliophora > Spirotrichea > Euplotida > Euplotidae > Euplotes > Euplotes cf. woodruffi 2 WChen-2021. The sequence continues at coordinate 6,782 of JAGYYN010006519.1, read as the reverse complement.
TGCGAAGTTCTGCATGATACTGGTTAGCCATTGCTCTCGAGTGGTTTCGTAATTGTCTCTGCATAGAGTAATGTACTTTGTAGCATAGAGAAGTTTGATCCAAAACCACGTTTTCGTATTCATTCTTCTTAAGCCCTTCTTGATGCCGTTGAGTTTGTGTTTTAACTCAGACCTGATTTGCCGCTTGTAAGTGTTGAAGATTTTGAGTTTCCATTCTTTTTCTTTGTTTTCAAGGACCTTCTCTCGTCTTTCTTCAAATGCTATAACGCATTGGTGATGAATTAATATTGGCTTACTCTGGTTGATGAAGTTATAAATCTTGATGTCCTTTTCACTGCGTGACTTAACCATTTTGCTGTCTTTGATCCTTTGAACTGAATCCATGAACTCAACACGTTTCTTTTTGTCATTTGCCATTGCCTCGATAAACTCTTTGTTCCTTAGTGCGATTTTAGAAGTCCCACGATTTGTGCTTATTTTTGGCACTTTGTTTTTCTCTTGGTTGAAAAAGCTAAACTCATAAAATGACTTGAAATGAGCTTTAAGATATGTTGTAGACTCAGTCAGCGAATGAATTGTGATGTACATATATTCTTTCGGAAATAATTTCTTTTTCTTCAATCTTGGAGGGAAGTATTTCAGTTTATTTTTATTTTCCGAAAATATCACTTCTGCATTTCCAAAATGCGGTTTATTTTCACTCACTTGAGATGTAAATTCTGACTTTTCCAACTGAATCAAGTTTTTCTAAAATAAGCGGTGGTTCATAGTCTTCGCAGTAAATTTGGAAAAATAGTCTTTCCTCTTCGATCATTTCAATTTTATACTTTTCGTTTAGAGGTAATTCAAGAACCTTGTCTTCTCGATCAGAAAGGACGTATCGAAGCTTGGTATTGACAACCTATTCGATTAACAAATCAGCACTACTTTCATCTGTCCTTCAACTTTATTTGAAGATTGAGTTTTTCTGCTGTATGGCTTGCAAACTTGGCGTTGAAATCGCTCGTGGGGTATTTTCAAATTTCATGTTGATTAGTAAATTCTCTGACTTGAACGAGACATTTTTCAACGACTCGTTATACTTCCTCACAAGGCTGCTTTGGCTGGATTCTCTACTCGACTGCAATGATGAGTCCTTATGGACTCTTGCTGTCTGTATGTAGTCGTTCACTTTGACTTTAATATTTCTTCTTGAGAGCTCCACCATTTTTGCATTATTGATGATTCCTTCTAATACAATCAAAATTATTCATTACTCTTTCTTGATTTATTTGAAGTCTTTTTGGTTGAAGTTGATTTTAGGAAGAGCGACCTTATCCAGCATTGTGTCAACTTGGTCGGCTATATAAAAATTTATTAGCTTAATTCAAAATTTTACTCATACCGCTAGAGTTGTTTATTTTTAATAGTTTAACAGTCGGAATGAATTTTTCACTGAGCTTCGATCGGTTTTCTAATAGAGCTATAAAATTATATCATAAATAACTCGCCTTTTATTGATAGGATATGACTGAAGTATTTAAGAAGTTCAGTAAAAAGGCATACCTTTATCATCGACTAAATCTGTGTTGTTCACAAATGAATTTGCATGCTTTCTAGTCTTCCTCGTTTCATTCGATAAAGAATCTAGCAGTAAAATATATGAAAACAGTCTTGAATACTGAATATCGAAGCATCGAAAGTATTAATAATCTAAAAGTAATATTACTCGGATTCATCGCTGTTTTCAGTACTTTTTCAGATTTTCGCCTAAATTCAAATTAGAAAAGAGAATGGAGAAATCAGTACCCTTGCCAGTTGGTGTTGAGTTGAAGTGATATCATGTAGTCGTCGGCATATTCGCTCTAAATTGCACTAAGCCTTTTGAAATTAATTTTAGCTTAACTATGAAAATTCTTAAGCTGTCATTTAAAAATAAATCAGTTTTAATTTATTCGAACATCAACATCATCAAATTATTATTCTGAAATTACTATCCCTTTGGATTTTTAAATTTTTTATTAGTATTAAAAATATTATTCTTACTAAAAAGATGAAATAAGTTGTTTCAAGATGTGAATTAGAGTTTGACTAGCATTAGCAATCAAGTTTTAATTAAAAACCTAAGCTTGATGGCTTATTATCGAAGCTTAGTGAAACCATTAGTAAAAGATACAATTAACAGTGGTATTTTCGTGATTGTTCTTGGTAAGCTTCATCGAGTACTCCCTCATTGTCTTCGAAGGGTCTTGCCTTATGATGCTGTTTCTACTCTTATTCTCCATTTTATTTAAGAATAATTAAGTTTAGAATATATCTCAATTGAAATATAAATGGGGATTGGTTGCGGATGAACGAGGAGAGACTCCAACTTATCAGATAGCTACGGGTAATTAGATTATACTATTCGCATTCTTACTGATGGATATAAATATAATAGAGACTCACTCTGAATTGAAAAATTCAACACAAACATCGTTCAACTCGATATTAGTAAACTCGATAAGGTTGTAGTCATCCAAACGGTAATGAAAGCATATTTAGCTGCTAAAAAGGCAGATGGTGTTAAATACGGATCTTATAAATTCAAAAATTTTGTTACTGGCAATATTGACGCAAGCGATCGCAAGTCAGCTGCAGTTTATATGAATAGTACAACCACTAAAGATGTAATTGAGAAACAGAGTTTTAACTTTCAAATGCAAACACTCGGAGCTTATAAATATACGAAATAAATTTGACGAAAAATACGTAAATTCTAATGAAGTTGTCAAAACTTACACACTTCAGTCAGCGACTGAGTACAATGGCCAGTGGAACGGACATCTCAAGCAGGGCCGAGGGACTCTTAAGTGGATTGATGGAAGTCGTTACGACGGATACTGGTTTAACGATATGGCAAATGGACACGGGAGACTCACTATGATCGGTAGTGTGATTTCTGTATTTTCATTGAACTAAGATATTAGTTTTCTTCAAATCGCAGCTTGCATAATAGCTAACTGTATTTTTAGAATCAGTTGACCAACAGAGCTGTAAATGCTGTTTATATGAAGGCGAGTTCCTCAACAACATGGCCTGTGGCTACGGCGTGTACATCAACTCTGATTCATCGAGTTATCGAGGACAGTGGAAAAGCAATAAGCCCCACGGAATCGGAGAGGAATTCTGGCAGAACGGATCAACCTACAATGGCACCTTTGTAAATGGAAAGAAACAAGGCTACGGTGAATTCATTCACAGCGATGGTACTCATTACAGCGGATACTTTGAAGAGAACCGAATGTCAGGATATGGGGAGATGGTCTGGACTGACGGTAGAAAGTACCAAGGACATTGGAGACTAAATTTAATGCATGGTGAAGGCACTTTCACATGGAAAAATGGTACTATTACAAATAATTTTGTTCACTTTTAACCTCTACAAATTCTGCATCAATCTTGATTAAGGCATCCGATACGAAGGACAGTATAAATACGGTGAAAAAGAAGGACTCGGGAAGTTCGAATGGCCTAATAGCAGATGGTACAAAGGTTATTGGGCAAACGGAAAGCAGCACGGATTCGGAATATATTACTGCAAAGGTAATTTCGCACATTACTAAATATTGCAGTCTCTGCTTCTAACCGGCTATATCTAGACCAGAACAAAGGAAACCTGCAGTACGGAGTCTGGAGCAAGGGCAAATAAAGTTGAGATTATTAAGTAAGCGGCCCTCTGACTTGTTGAAGGGAGAACATTGCAATGATAAATCACAAAGAAGTATTTAAGCTAATTAAAAGCTACAAAGTGACAATCCACAGTGATTTGAACCAAGAAAGCCAGAGTGTGGCGAGTGTTCAAACACCGAAGGAATCCTTATCGACTCGTTGCTCGGTCGTGATGAAGGAGTAAGGCTGTGAGTGAGCAACCGCCATTTGGGGTTATTAAGCATCAAGCGTTGATCAATAAAATTTATAAATAAGCAGTCGCATGGGAGCCATTGGATCTTGATGAGTCGCTACAGAGAGAGGTACGAGAGTTGCCTTATTTATAGCAGGACTTGAAAATTCTAGGAGTGCTGGGTCCATGGTTTACAGAAGCAGAAAGGCTGAAAGTAAGATGGGGAACGGTTTGGTTGGACAACACGAACAATTGGTTGGTGTGGGATTTGGAGTGAGCACGGTTTTATGGAGCTAAAGATTTATTTATTGCTGTTTTTATGTTTTAAATTGAATTTGCCTTTTTGAAATAGCATTATTGAAAATTGATAAAGCAGACAAAGAGTCAAAATTTGTGTGAATTCTTAGTGATCTCTTTTTTATTAATTGTATTTTTTGAAATATATTAAATCAATTTTCTTTTTTAATAATTGTAGTTGTTGATCACTTTGATAATCTTTTCAAATTTTAAATAAAATAATTTTCCATTTTATTAGGTGATGTTGATCTCGATGAATCAAGTTATTATCCAAGCTCAAGCATTCTAAATTCAATTTGTTGAGTAAAAGAAGAAGAAAAGCTAATGAACTCGCTTTTTATTAAAGTCAATGAATTACTAGTTTGAAATGGTAACCAAATTCATTCTTAAAAACCTCTTACATGTTCTAAAACTCAAAAAATAATTTTAAAATTAAATAAATTTTACAAAAAGTTATTGAAAATAGTAAAATATCGAATATTCTAAAATTTCATAAATACAAGTTTCATAAAAATATTCAACTCTTAATAAAAGTTGATTTTATCTTGAATCAGGTGAATCAGATCTTAAAATTCACTGATCTTATCCTATACCAATAATAATTTTAGGTTTATTGTACAATCTGCGTGTAAATCACTAATTAAAATCATTCTCTGTGTCTAAATAATTCTTCAGAAGAACAAATTAACTTAATCGAGTCGTCAATGAGTGAAAGCTCTCTTAAAGAAAAGCAAGCAGAGCTTTTCGCGCTGAGTCAGAAGCTAAAACTCAGAATAAACCTTCTCGAAGGCAAACTCGAAACAGTGGAGCAAAACGAGATCTTGATCCTCTTCGTCAAAACTGGGTTGTTGAAGCGTTCCTCCAAATAACAAGTTTTCAGTGTTTATTTCGCAGCCGATGAAGAATACCACCGACGATGATATTTTTAAAATCGATGACTCTGAAGCCAACCAGTCGAATACGCTAGATTCCCGCAGGAAATCAGACGCCAAGCAATTGCAAAATGAAAAGTAAGCTTATTTACGATGATCAAACATAGGATGAATTCGATGAAATAAACCAATCAGATCGGCAACGGGTAATCAAGATAAACTGTACAGCGCGAGTAAACCAAATACTGACAAACTAGCTGAAGTCAGTGAAGCACCGAAGATCAGTCAAACTCCGAAGACTAAAGATATCAAGAAGTTTGACTTTTCCTCTTCTGATGCTATTGACCCTAAGCTCTATACTAAAAACAGTACTGCAAAGCATACGAGAGTCGACAGCAAGTCAACAAAGTCAAAATACTTTGAAGGATCTAATGAGTACATCATGGTTTACAACACTAAGCAAGTCGCTGCAAATAACGACTGCAGGTTAGCCTGGAACGAGCCTTTTGTGATCAACTGCAGCCAAGCAGCTGAACACAAAACTAAGCTGTTTTCTATCTCTCTAATTGAACACGATAAAGCAGATTCTAAAATCATTGGTGGAGAGAGGACGTTTTCTGTCGACCAGTTCGATTCAACCAAAATTTATGATTTAAGCATCGACTTCAAACGTAATTTTAAAGCGGAAACGCAAGCAAAAATATCGATCAAACTGCAGTACATCAGCAACTACATTGGACTGATAAACCTTGCGTTGAACAACCTCAGAAAAGAGCAGGAAAAATGCGTAATATTATGCGGAAAAATTAAATCGCGAATTAAATTTCTGCAAGAAAACCCGCTGATCGATCCAGGCATGACGCAAAATGGAGGATGGTACGACAGCGGGAGCATATTAGCAAAGAAGCTCAGACAAGACTCGCAGTTCTACATCACAGAAGAAAACTACGATTCGCCGGTGAAGTACTCCCAGGCGAATAAAAGTTGGCAAATCAGTGAAAGTAATAAAAAGGGATTCCTCAACACGCCTAATGCGCAAAGCTCAAAGGGGTACAAGTTAACGGATTCTTTCACAAACAACTGAGAGTCTGGCGTGTTGGACTCGAGCGCTTTATTCGGAAGTGCCACCGACGACGTTGAAGACCGAAACTCTACCTTCATCAAGCCTCAGAACGATGAAAAGATTGAGTCTGGATCTTTGGTGAATTTCGCTGAGAGATAAGCACCCGCAGTACTTCTACACTTTGTATATTTAATTTTGAAATGATCGTAATAAATTTTAACGCATCGTCTTGCTTTGTGCAATCACCGCAGTCTTCATATTTATGATCTCCACTCAACTCGGTAAACAAGAAAAATTAATAATAATTGAAATGGGCAATATTAAATCGTGATGAGGCATGGATTCGATGACAGTCCAGCTCTCGCGAAAAAAGAAGAAACGAGAAAACTCTGACTCCAAATGCAGCATCGTCAGCTCTGCGAGATCTACAAGTAAGCGGTGTTCAAATTAGTATTAATACGAGCGGGTTAAGATTATATCAATATAAGGAATTTAATTTTAACCTTGGCAATATTTCAGACTCAAGGGAAGGAGGAATCTAGCTATTTGGATTCATGTTAAAATAAGCACATTATTTATTTGCTGATTTATTTACTTTTCAATCACGCAGACCCCGATTATCAATGATATGTTTGCGAGATCTCCAGTCTTAGTCTTGATTAATTTTTGCAAAGTTATACAAATAAAA
>JAGYYN010006456.1:0-14154 GCA_021441665.1 Euplotes cf. woodruffi 2 WChen-2021 | reverse complement strand
TCTGTCCGTCACTGCTAATTATCATGAGTTATTATTGGTAGCGTTATCATAGATAATGCGAGATGACAGACTTGATAGTGTATGATTAAAATTCCTTTTTGTATACATTGCGATATGTACTCTATTTCATCAATAGTTTACTAAACACGACTCTGAATAGTCGATTAGTTAAAATTAGTGTGCTTTGGTGCCGCATTTTAAAGGTAAAATCGATTTGAATAATAATATCGAAATTTTAACGAGTTTAAATTCACTAAATTTCAGATTTAGTTTTAAAAGTTACTAAATACATCTAAGTTGGTTAATATTTAAGAAAAACCTCTTCAAAATATTTTGTAGTGATGGTAGAGAAATTATATGATAAAATTATTTGAGTAATTAATTGAAATTGCAAATGATTATCGTTTTAATCTAGCCCTCGATGCTAATTCTTTGAATGTTTCGGTGTGTTTCAAAGTATCTTAGTAGCGTTTGGTAGCTTCACTTGGCTCAACTCAATCCTAGTTTTATTTAAGTAACTTTCTGCGTGACATTTATTATTTAACTTATTGGAACCTTTAGCCCGACTTTTAGTATGGTCATGATCATAATCAAATGTAACACTTCAGTCTCCTTTATGTTCAGAATTGATTGCATCAAGATATGTCTTGCTATAATTGTGGGAAGGCCTATTATTACAAATTTCTTGTCTCCTGGTATTTCCTTTATTAGAAATAAGCAGACTTTGCTTCGATACAAATACGTATATGCTGTTCTTGTCATAAGTAAGCTCATCAGATTCATCTCAGTCGACGTCTTCGCTGTTGCACATGAAAAATGAGCTGTCTCTTCGATCACTAGAAACTCGCCTAATTGGTTTTAGTTCGTCCATGTTGTTATTAACAATGTTATTTTTATCAATTTATATAGCCAGCTGGAGTTAGCGTCCCAGAGGATAACAAATATTTGAATCATATCAAAAATATAAATAAATATGTATACTATAAAAGACCCAGAGGAGCAGGTGTTAGAGTTGCATAACATCAGAGAAAAAGTTCAGCACATCAAGAACTCAATAAGCTACTCACACAACAACCTTCAGCAGTACGTCTTTGAGCTAATGATTTAAATTTAGTATGCATCAGCCAATTTTAACAGGAAATAGAACCAGCTTAGTGTTGCCGAATGCAGTCAAGCAGAACTCGAAAAAGTACAAGACTGGTTTAAATTTAAAATATAGATAATATCATAATGTCTTCTCTCGAAACTCCAGATGAAAATAGCAAGCTGTTTTGCACTTCTAAGCTCAGACTAATCGACAGCACAGGCAATACTTTTATGAACAGCACCACGAAGCTTTGGAAAGACAAATTAATCAAGTGCAAAGGTACACTTTTGGTATATTTAGCGTTTAGATCGACAGCATCACCGAAAATCAATGACTTTGTACTTCAAGACTAAAGAAAAGTTCAACTTGGAAAGAAAGAGAATTAAGCTCAATAAACGAGCCTCAAAAGTACCTGCTTTTAAGATCAAAGGTATTGAAATTTCAAATAAAAATAATGATACATAAAAATTCAAAATCTTCTTTTGAGTAAAAGTTGAAAGCAACGAATATCTTGATTTAAAGCTCCGTTGCTAAACCAGATTCGTAATCCAGATGATATCAAGACTGTACACAACACATACAAGCCGTTGTCAGGAGTAGAAGGGAAGTCAATGTTATCAAATAGTTCGTACAGACTATCTTTCCATAATGGCACGAAGCAAAATAGAATAAGTGTGCTGAGTAAGACCTCTATAAACAAGTTCTTTAACTCTCGGCATTGTTCAGACAAGCCAGGGAACTTTTCGCAGATACCAAGCAACTCAAATTTACTAAACCTCTCGGACTTGATGAGTCGGTATTGAAAATAAGCAGAATCTCGAACCCAAAGTACTGGATCCGAATAGGGGGCTCTTCCACAGGTCTTGTAATGGACAAGGCACAGCTTCGAGTAACTTTTACAATTTGCAAATAAAGCATATCGACGATCCAGATGAAGTCGTGCATCTCAATGAACCTAGATTAGACGAACTGCACTCACACAATGATGGTAATAAGTTCTCGCAGAAAGACACTGAATTAAAAGTAAGCAAAACAATCATATTTTTAGATCAGTGAAAACACAAGGATTTGAAATATATCCAGTCAGGCTGACTTTACGAATGACAAACAGCAAGAAGATAATGACAACGACTACTGCTTCAGTCCTGAGTCTCCTGAAAGACATAGAAATAAAACAATCGAAGGTGATATGGGATTTGAAGCTACAACAAATAGCTTTAAAGTCTGCATTATAAAGAAAAAGAAGAAATAATATGCAATTAAAAAATACTCCATGGTTCAATAATTTTATAAGTTTCTTTAAAGCCTAATTGTATTGATGTAAACCTAATTATAAATATTTTGAATGTTTTTTAGTACTATAGTTAAAATATGCATTTATACTTTATTTATTTTAAATACTCTATTGTGAACCAATTCATCAAAAGCTATTATTAACTTTACTGTATTGAACTCAAAAGAGTCGAGTTCTATGTCTCCATCTGTATTGAATATTGCTTTTATCAAATGATGAAAAATATATAATAAAAATGTCACAAAGGATGAATAACGTAAGTGCACCTAGTCAAATCGCCTGATTCCTGCAGTAATAAACCCCTGATTTTAACCGTACAAACTGTTGGGATGAGTCCGAATCATATCCTGTATCATAAATCAATTGGCTATGAAAGTTGATTTGTCTAACAAACTATAAAAATTGTAGAAACACAAGCATGTAAATATTTGCAGACATATCGGTCTCTGTTGCAAACTATCCTTTTAAAAGCATTGCAGAGTTTTTATGCGATCTACCTGTCAATTATAAATAGAGCAAGAGGGGCTTATTAAGTAAATGCGAGTTTTGAATTTAGCAATTTTTCAACAGATTAAGAAAGCGAACAATGACGCATTAATAACAGTATTTAAGTATATAGTAAAATAGTACAACTTTTGGTGATTTCGCGTGATCTACTCCTAATTGAGTAGCTAAAGTCCTGCAGGCCTGTGTCTTGGTCCTTATAAACCATAGCAAGTTTTACAAGTGTCATTAGCACACCACATTTGGACTATACTCTCAAATGCGGCGGGTTTTTAATACTAAATCGACTGCGATTGTTCATGGTTTGAGCAGTTATTCTAAATAGCCTCGATTTATTGACATTTAGGAGATTTGCGAATTTAAAATAGCTTCGTAGATATTTATAATCTTCACTGTTGGTAATTATATTCTTAAAAGCTAACATATACGACAGTGATGCTAAAAACAATATAAACTTAGGTGGGGATTTAGGCTTGATTTGAAATTAGTACCTGATTTGATGCGGGATTTGAGTCAATAAGGCAGAGACTGCTCAGATTTTGATTTTCTTTTGAATTCATCATATTTTACTTCATTGGTACTTTTTAATGGCCGTAGATTACCATATTTTTTCACATTATTTTGAACCTGGTTTTTATTCAGAAATAATCACATTTTATAGCATTTTGAAGAAAGCAAAGACGAGAATTTTGATGAAGCTGAGCTTAGCAATGGTATTTTTGGATTTTTTGACTTGGAGGTTTTTGCAGGTTGGAATTATCATTTTTATTCAGAACTTTTGGATGAAGAAGTCAAAATTAATTGAGCAAAATCACTCAAAGTTAATGAGGGATGAAAAGTTATGAAGAATAAAGGACGCATTAAGAGCTATGAAAGAGAGAAATTCATACTCGATATTGAGCATACTTTTAGAGAGCAGATAAAAAACGGCAGGAAAAAGTTTAGAACTGTAAGACAAAATCCTTGGCAATCAACAAACTTATCCAACTTTAAAAGCACATTAACTCAAGAGCAAGTTAACAGGCTGAATCAAATGAAAAGTAAGTAGTTTTTTCTTTTTTTTATTACAACATCTCTTATAATACATTTAGATTATCTTATAGATATGAAATATATTATACATATTGCTTGTTGCATGAAGTTAAATTTTTACTCACTTGCTTAGAGCAAAATTAAGTTATATAAAGTAGATTATTTTATTTACAAGTAATCATTCAAAACTCCATTCGTCTATTTATTTTACTTTTATCAAAATATCAATCTAAAAGCTTCTATTTCAGACAACATCTGTTCTGCAAGTATGCAGCTGTTGAAAGTAAACACAAAGCGGGATGGATTTAAGCTAAAAAGTAAATCGAACATTCGAACTCTGGACTCCCCCACCTTAATGTTGCAGCTATCACAGACTCTAAGACAAAAGAAAGACACTGACAAGTAAGCTTGCGAATTACCATATTTTAAATTCATTTAGCTTCAAATCGATGGACAAGCACAACTTGAGCAAAGAGCAAGAGTTTAAGCACTTTGAGCCGATTGTGGAGAACATCGAAGAAGACTCATAAATCGCCATTTGCACTATTATCGATCACTATAGTAACTTTGTCTATTTACGCAATTATTGAATTTAGCCATGTCCAAATTTACTTTTGTTCCTCAGTGAAGTTCTTATACTTCATAAAATCTTAAAAGTTTATAAATCTATACTTTTGAGAAATTCTGATATACAAAAGCTAATTTAAAATCGATAGTTTTTATAAAGAAAATAAGAGGTAGTTATAGCTGAGATTCGGTATACTTTGATAGTTTTCCAATCGCGTCTTTTTACAATATTTATGAACGAAATGTTATCTCGCAGCTGGACATAGATTAGTGTAGCTGAAGATAATTAGTACAGATCAAGATGTATTAGCTATAATTCCACAAATTAGTTACTTAAAATGGTTTATTATATATCTTAACTACTGCTTCAATCTCACTGAGATAGTTCGAGCTCCAACTTTTTTTGCATTCCACTTCTCAGTAATAAATTTAATTAGATGATAGCAATAATTATATTTTTAAGATAAAAAAACTGGGTTTGATGGAGTTTCAATACGAGAATTTAGTTAAAAATAATTGAAAGATTAGAAATCATAAATACTAGAGTTTTTATTCTGAATGTGCTCGAGTTCTTCGATCTTGTCCTGATCTTGAGATCTCAGTTTTCCTCAAGTTTCGATTACTTTCCTCAACTCATAAATGGTTTTTTCTTGAGCAGCTCATTTTTTCTCTAATTCTTTAAGCCGCTTGGCATTTTCGATTTCCTGCTGGAGCTTGTTGCTCTGCTGTCTTTTAATGAGGTCGACTTCATCAATCGCGTGTTTGAGCTTACTGTATACTTTTCAGTTACACTCCTGATCATGGGCTTCCTGCAGCTCGGTAATTCTGATGTCGTCATTATTGATTAAATTAATCGTGTCTGAAACAACCTTTGGGTTATTGAGTTGGTTGAGGAAATGCTGGGCTTTCAAATTAGAGTTTTCCTTTCACACTTTGTCATACTTCTCCTTAATCTCGTCTCGCTGCCGCTCCATGTCTTCATAAGCGCTGACGGCTTCAGATGTGCGCATAATTAATTTTTTAACAGTCTTGGCATTCTGCACGAGGTTCTCGTTTTCTTTTCTGAGTCGAAGAATCTCGTCGTACATGTCGCTATTGATGTGGTCTTGGTAGTTGTGTTCGGGGTTGTCTGTGAACATCTCTTCTTCTTTGCAGTGGAAGCGTCCTAAGAATTTGTATTCCAAGTGGTCTCGATCCATATTATGCAGGTGGCAATTTTATTTTTATGGGTTCAACACAGATTCCTTCTGAGCGCAGTAATGTAGTCACTAATTGATGAGAAATGCAGCAAGGAGTGCTTGGTGTTTATGCACGAGTCTATTGATTATATAATAAATTCGGGCTTCATTAATAGGTAAGAGCCACACCCGTTTCGAATACTAATGAATATAGCGACAAAATGGAACATCACCATTACGGATCGAAAGTAAGTCCAAAATACTCGGTTGCATTGCTAATCGATATTTAGTCAATCACCAACTCATTTTACAGCGGAATTAGAAGCTTTGGAAACTTATATGGAACAACTGTGATTTATGGGGGGAAGATCAAACCAACATTTTATGAAGAGCAACGATTTGGCATAAATTTTACGGAAAAAAGAAGTCTAATCAGGAAGAACTTTAATACTATTAAAAGGATCGCACATGGTACCAGGCCTTTAGCTCCTGTTCTCAAGTTTGATAAACTTGGCAAACACGAAACGAGGAATAGAGATGAAGGAAATAAGACGCTCGATCGAATCGTTATTCCAAATTTCTTAAATGATAAAGGAAACAGTCGTAAGCTGCATTTTAAGCCTAGCTTAAGTTTGACTTTTTTTCGCATCAAAATTTAAGCTTTTTATTTATTCAGTGGTTGAACAATAGGCGAATTTTGATGAAATTTATAAAAATTGTATTTTTCATTTAGAGACTATAAACGTGAGTGAAGATAAAGAATCAATTGTTGCAGGGACCGTTCTTACTCAGCAGATAGAACACAATGGAGACAATGTAATTCTTTCAATCCGCTATCCCGAGCTAAGAGTATTCACAAGCAATGAAAAACAAGGAATCAAACCCCTCACAACATTCGTGATTGATGAAGAAACTTTAGAAGTTTCTTTAGGAACAGTAAGTTATTTAAAACTACCAAAATTGCAACTTTATAATAGAACCACAAACCTTCTCAATTTAAGAGCCAAAATAGAAAAGTAAAGGAAAGTAATAATGAAGAAGAAAATAAACCAAATATTTTATCGTATTCTTCATCAGCAATTTCGTTCCTAATTTCTCAATTCGATACGGACAGCAAAGGTAAGTTGATTGCTTTAATCAAAATTTAGAGTTTTTATTTTCAAAGGGGCATTTAAGCCGGAAGCAGTGGGAAGAAGTTTTCACTGAAACAATATATAATGAAGAGGTCTGCATCTTCAGGGAGGACGGAGTCGAGTATCTCCTTGTTATCAAAAAGCCGATAATTGAGTATAAAAATCTGTCGCTTAACTACACTCTTAACGTGTTCCCAGTCAGCGGCACAGACACCGATGACTTATCTCCCGAGTCGATTACTTACAACGAAATACTTAACTGGATTTATGACGATAGCGAGGGCTGGGACAAAAGGGCGTTAGAGTACATCGAAGAGTTTTCTCAATTCGAATCCATTCATAAAATAGCTGAAACTAAGACGAAGAAAAGAGTGTTTATCCTAAATAAGTACGAAGACCTACGGAACTTCACTAATGAAAACGATAGATACAGAGAATTTCCTTGCAACAATCACTGATTTTATGCAAGATTCAGTAAAGATGACATTCGAAGAGTCAAATCTTTATATATCAAACTTGACTTCAAGACAACTGGAAACTCGAGAGAGTTTATTTACACTTTCTCAGAATTTTTAGAGTTCTATAAGCAAGAAGTTGATTTGTGAGAAGACGCACTTGTCGAGTCAATTAAAGATTTTTACTCTGATCCAGGAAATCTTTCAAGCTACTTTAGAATCTTAACTATTGACACGAGTATATGTGGAAAGAGTGCTGGCCCCAAAGACCTTTCAGTAATGACGAAGGTCGGCAATGCAGATGTAACCATCACTTTCCCTCATATCGAAGATCCGCAGTTTAATATTAACGGTGAATACACAAGAATTTTAGTGCATGACTATTTAAAGTTATTCGGGTACATTTGCGGCAACCAGTCTCATATATTATCTCAGTTGGAAGAGTACATACCATCAATCAACTGGAAGGATAAGCTTGGAAACATATACAAAGCAAAATAAGCGAATCCATTTCTCACTATTCAATCCGATAAATAATAAATCTTATCTTTGGACTATTGCCTCTAAACCCAGATAATTTCACACATAGCAGCAGCCAATTTAGTAAATAAAATCAGACAAATAAGTAGCCAAATTCCCCATATTGAGTGTGCTATTATAAGACTGCATTATAATGAACTGCAATTGTTTTAATAAATTAATATGGCTAACCAAGGAGGAATTCTATCAAACTTTAGCTGATTCAACTGTCAGGTTCTCTGCAACAGCTCCCTCTCCTGCAGAGACTGCAATTCTTATATTGCTGACAATTGCGATGAATCTGCTGAAGGAACCTCAGAAGGAGCTTTATGCATAAATATCATTAAGCAAACTCAAGTTTCTTCGAATAAGCTGCTTATCGACAAAGGCAAAGCAAGACCAGAGAATATTTTCGCGTTCTTAGGTGTTAAGACGAGAACAGCAAGACAGAGGTCTATTACTGTGACTCCTTTTAGGTCTCAAAATAAACTGAGAAATAAAGCTGCTGAGATCTCAGCGTCTAATACAAACGGTATTACAAAAAGAGAAGATAACACTTTCAATTTAGCAAAAGAAGACTCAAAATGCATCAAACCTGTAGATTGAAGCAAAAACTTAGACCAGAATAAAATTGCTGGGCCGTCCCATTTTGATATTTCAATCAGAGAAAATAAGCCGAGGAATGTGACAAGTACACTGAAAAGAAAGGTTACATTAAAAGAGTCTCAGCTGCTGGGCTCTGAAAAGTCGATTAAGATCCTGCATCCTGAAGAAAAATAAAACATCTAGATACATTAAATTTTATACAATAGTGCTTATAAACTATAACACCGTTCAATACAGTAACGCTTATGATAGCTAGGTTTAATATATTCGCAATTGCATGAATTAATAATATTTTTATAGTCGATATTTTACAATGGAGTTTGGTAAGCTTTAATTATCAGAATAGTTTCTGCGACTGCTACATAAATAGTTAGCTTGTAAATACTTTTTCACTCGCTGTTTACGTTAAGCTTATTTCTGCTTGAAATGACTACTCAATTTTTGATTCATAATAATGTTAAATTTTATAGAACAAGTCTCTAATAAAAACCTGGAAAATGAGTGAGATTTGCTCGAAATAGAGGAGGAGCTTACATCACAAAAAGTCAAGGAGTCACTTAATTTTTGCAATAAACTCGCGACGGATAAAGGGAATATAAGGAGAATAAATAACTTTTTGTGCCCGCAGAAGCCAAAGGAGTAAGTATAAGTTATCATTATTAACCTACTTGCAATTTTATAGTCTGCTTACTAAATTAGCAATTCTTTTTATTATAATACTCTTGGAATAATCTCGGTGATTTTCTTTGATCATAATTTAATGCAATCCTGACGTTTTTACTTACGGTAATTTTTAGCTGGACGTACATCAAAAGGTTCAGGCCTGTGTCAGTCAGCGTATCGGAGAATTGCGTGACTAAATTTTCAAAATCGCTGATCTTTAAAGAACTCCCGATGCGCAAGCTCAATCACATCCGACAAGAAATCAAAAAGAGCAGCGGCAAGAAGTTAACGAGAGTTTTGACGATAAAAGAAAGTCAATTTCTCTCTTCCCGCAAGATAATTGGGCTCTTGAACCCGTAGAATTTTCACCGTCGATTATTTTGGATTATATAATACTGTGATTTTAGTTTAAAAATCACAGGGAGGTATGAACTTATTCTGACTGTAGTTAAATAGTCTCTTCGCCATTAGGTAAAGTACAAAGCAAGTGGCAATATGTAATGCTGGTATTAACATCTACTACTTATTGAATTGCGCCGCCCTCCTGCATGAATATTAATAAGTAAAATCTATTATGAAACAGGGTACGTAGATAACTTTTATTCTACATGTTGTTGCAACATCGAAAAATTGCACTGGAAATATAGTCGAAAAACAGCTTCTTTTATCACTAGAAATTTAGGCAACGACCAATCATCAAGCGATGAAGTAGCACTTGAAAATGTTGATGATGAGGTGGTACGGTGTGTTGCAGATCAATATGCGACGAGACACTAAAAATGACTGTAGCATTAAGACCTGAAGTCAAAGCGACGTTGAGGTTTTGAAACAAACTATCTGCTGATAAAGGCCATCCGCTACCTTCCACTAAACTAGATACACATATTTTAGTATTAAAACTATTATACTTCAAGTAAAGCAAAAGTAGGTTAGTAATTGATTATTCATTCAACTGCTATTTCACAATATAATCGCTTGATTTGAAATTTTAGACAAAATGAAGAACAAAAGCGAAATCGAAAAACAACAGCAAGTAGTAATAATAAGTAAAATTGGTATTAGTAAAAACGATACAATGATAATTTCGAATGAAAAAACTAAATCGAATATTTCATTGAATCGACTCAGTAAAGATATGAGTATTGTTGCAAAAGGTGGAATGTGAAAGGCCAGATTTATCGCTCCTCTTGCGATTAGTAAAGAATGGTCGTCGCATCATATTCTCAGTATTCTAAATAAATAATTCAACATTTCCAAATATTGAAATTATTAACTTTAGCAGGATATCAAATTGACTTCTCATTAATAACCTGGAAGCAAATGAAAGTTAAAATTTACTATGTCAAAGGTTAGCTTTGCTAAAGTGTGATGTTTCTTCAATCTTATTAAATATATTTGTTCGAGTAATTTAAAAATCATGAATTTTTATGGTTTAGTGTAACTATCAAACTTCTAAAATTAATAAATTCACTTCTGGACTAAGTAATGTAATGAACTTAGTTCAAACTTCTTTCTTTAGCAGTCACATGAATTTTACAGCGATACAATTATTTTTTGATAACTGTTAAACCAAAAATACGTTATAATTTTAGATTAGCAATTATATAGTCAAAAGTATTGGCAAAGTGAAGGGCTACGATGACTCCATGTTCTCGTGTTTGTTGATTCATCTCTTCCAGTAGTCGCTAATTTTAGAGGAGAGCTCAAAGCAGTCTTCAAACCGCTTCTTCTGGGAAGTCCCAGTCTTACTTGTATTTATTGGTTTATGTAGCAAAGAAGACGGACATTTAATGCTGTTTTTAGTCTCATTGGTATCCTGTGGATGCGAGAAAAAGGTGAAGTCAGCAATAGTCGAGCTCTTCTCGAAGTCGCTCTGCTCTTCGTAGATAATGTTCAATTCATCGTCGTTTGTCGAACCCGTGCTACTTTCAATTTGAGAAGATAGAACTTTAAGCTTTGTCCTGTCAGCATTACGATGACCTTTAGTTTTAAACTGACTGCTCGGATATAATTTTAGCAGTGACTTCAAGCTCTTCTTTTTATCTGCATTTGCTGTTTTGCATACTGAGTCGAGTTCAGATTCTCATGTGAAATCATTTTTTGGTGCTGATCATCATGCATCTTTGTGTAACATTTCAGTTTTATTATTTAACATCAACTCGGTTATAATGTTTAGCTCCTTTTCAGATGAGCTAATCAAATTTTTAATAATAAAAAAGCCCTCCAGCAGCTATGACGTAATTCGTGTGAGTAAATTGAAGTATACACCAGTTTAATAAAATTACAATCACTATAAAAATTTGTAGTTTGTTACAATATGCGTTAAAACTCAGTTAACATTAACGAAAAATTCGAATAGGCCGAGAAGATTAGTTCCAACATAAATTTAAATAAAAACAGCATGATTGTAATCAAAAGAGCCAGTGGTGCAGTCTTCAAGAGCATTGGTCATCGCAAGTCTAATACAGTTAGTTTTTATATTATGAATTTTCTTATCAGATTCGAAGTTTATGAAATGTTTCATCTCAAACGGTGATCTTTGACGTTTCGGATTATCTTATTATCGCTATTACCTCTACCAAGGCAACCAACTAACAAATGTTAGAGATACTACAAACTAAGTGTATTTTACATATGCAATCCAGAGTCGTATAAGTGGACTCTTGATACAAAAATCGCTTGAAGTCTTCACGATTTTTAAAAATATACATACATAATCTGCGTTATTAGTGAGAAAAATCGCTTTGATTTGAAGCAAATTTTTATTGTTATACATTTGCAAGTCTTTAAATAATTTAAAGTGCATGTAAAATATCAGCTAGCTTTATTGTATGAACTAATGTTTGTGGATGATTGCAACAATAATATTACTGACAGCTATATTTTATTTTGAAACCTCTAAACTCCCTTTTTCTTTTAAACTAGCCTCGCGTATTGTTTAAAAAAGAGCATATAAATAGCCAAAATTAGACGCAATTTTTTCTTTTAGTGAATTATTAATAATTAATGTAATAAGATATTTTAATAACTGTTTTGACATTGGATTTTCTTCCATAGCAGATTCATCAGCTCTGAGTGCTCGCACGAATCCTCAAAACATGATGTCTTATCCTTCGGAACGATTCAAAAAGGAGAGTCTTCTGAAGCTTGCTTAGATATGAAGAAATTTGCTGGAAATTTAATCGTATTTCCTGCTTCGTATTCTGCTTCTTCCTCGAAAATCGTTGGGAGATTTAACGATGATAAGTACGGGCTATCTGCTTTTTCACTCACTGGAGACTCAAACTTATCAGAGAGTGGGGCTCAATCCAGCTCAACTTGCTCTATGTCTTTTCATGATGATACAACTTGACATTCTTCGCTGTTGACGTCGATTGAAGAATCAGTTGTCGAACAGCTGTCATTAGATCTCAATCTGGACCTTCTATATCCGTCTCTTTTGTATTGATTATCTCGCGAATTTTGAATTTGGGATTGCATAATTTTAATTATAAATTCTATACAGCTATATTTATAAACAGCAAAATAATTGTAAGAAATCATTGAATTATCAGCAGTTGTAGTAATCATTAATTCAATAGTTGAAACCGTCACGAGATCTTAATACCTGTGGGTGTCTCAGTACCCATTCCCTCACGTTGTTCTCGTGGAACATGATCATTTTGATATTGTTGACAATCCCGTAGTCAAATGGAAATATCGTTCGGTGGTATACCTTTAGATAGCTAATCACACTTCTTCGAGAATGCTCCCAAGTCGTCTGATTTGTGATTATTAAGAAGCCGTGGTAAAACAGCAGAATGCCAACAAAAAAATATAAATCCAACTCCGATAATTATGAATAGCAAAAAGACAACTTTTCGATGGAACCTTGTTTGATAGTCTTCAACTTCATCTGCAAATCCGTAGCCAGACATCATCGTGTCGAATAGATTCACTAGGCAGAGGAATTCCAGCAGGAGGAACCAGAAAAACTTTCGGTGGTTTAGTTCTCCAACTCACCCACCTATCCAAAATCAGTGGTGGTCGTATTTTCGAACTCATTTATTTACATTCCCTTCAGTGTTTCGTCCTGTACGGCTGGAGGATCTCTCACTCTGAACAGAATCTTTTCGGTGGAAGTTCAAACGC
Organism: Euplotes cf. woodruffi 2 WChen-2021; assembly: GCA_021441665.1. Lineage (NCBI taxonomy): Eukaryota > Ciliophora > Spirotrichea > Euplotida > Euplotidae > Euplotes > Euplotes cf. woodruffi 2 WChen-2021. The sequence continues at coordinate 985 of JAGYYN010006456.1, read as the reverse complement.
AGATAGATATTCAATTGATGAAATTCTATCTTTAAGGGAAACATTCGAATCGCGTTTTTCAGTGTCCTCTAGAGCAGAAACGTCATCTGCAACTTTTTGATCGGGTTCAGTTTTCTCAAAAGGATTGGAATCTTCAAGATCATGATCTAAGCTAATCTCGCTTTTATTCATATGTACTCTAAATAATGATCTTTGTAACTTACTTAATTTCCTCAATTGTTGGTTCTTCTAATCTCTTTGCGATTTGCTGATCAAAAGTAGCTATAAGTAAATTTAGCACAAAATTCAGGGAGAATATAAAGCACTCAAAATATCCAAAATAAATACTTGCAAGTATATAACGATACCACTTGTACTCAGCACACAATTAAGATAAATGTGACTTCGAATAGCTAAAAAGCATACTTTTAATTTCTTCTTTCTTGTTAACATGTTTTCCATTGACAAAATAGCCAGTTTGGTAGTCGGATCCTTGAATAATATCAGCGTTTGGGTATTCTGACAAGAACCCTCAGTTAGTTCCAGCAACCAAGAACATAATCGTGGATCCAATGAGCATTCCGACTGCATATGCGAGACTAATCATCTAAAATAAGTTGTTTTAGAATCTAGCTTACATCCCAGAAGGAATGAGCAATTGCAGCTCTCCTCAGATCATTGTCGTAGTACGTAATTGTGAAGATGCTCAGCCCATACAGCAAGAAATACACTGCTCTTGAGGAGTACAGACTTGCTTTTACATTATTATCCATTTTTAGATTTATTATTGCAAAACTCAATCGTTCAAATATTTGAGGTCGGCAGCTAAGCTGTTTCCAGTGGTCTTGAGCACTTGAAATATTTCATCGATCACTAAATAATTAGCAGGAGGTTAGATAATAAATTATGCTTGAACCAATATACGCTTTTAATTAAATTAAAAAAGGTATGTGTCTTTTGGCCAGAATGCCAATCGATTGCTTAAAGAAGGACTCCTAGTGTGCTT
>JAGYYN010006452.1:0-10092 GCA_021441665.1 Euplotes cf. woodruffi 2 WChen-2021 | reverse complement strand
CTCAGAACTTCCTTGACCGCCGTGTCGTTGACGAACTGGACGACAAGCTTGTGCGTGACGGTGTCCTGCTCCTGGATCAGAAAGCCCTCAGGAAAGATCTGCAGGATTTTGTAGATGATCTTGACCAGCTCCTGGTTGTTGTGGATCAATAAAAGACATATTGAAATAATGCGTTGTATCAGCACCGATACAAGTGGAAGCATAACAGTGATAAAAATATATCCAGTATAAAACTCTGCATATAGTTCTCCATACTTCACGTGTAGTAATACAAAGTTAAATATTTGTATAAACCAGAACAAAAACACCATTGTTTTCCAATAAATCGATCACGAGAGACTGAAGATAAGATATATTCAGTAAAACGTAAGCCAGTATTCATTAAATCTGTATTCTGAATATTGTATTCCTTCGAATGAAAAATACACTCCGTTTATTCAAAGTGCAGTCATAAGTATTTGTTCGATTATTTCAGTATTAACTCTTACTAAAACATCTGTAATTCAGAGGGCAATCAGTGTAAAAGCAGTAACAAGGCATCTAGAGGTTGAGTTGTCAGCTCTTATCGATTGCAGTAGTGAAGCCAAGATCAAATACGTGGCGTAGATTCCAAAGAACGTCCTCCAACAAGTAAGCAAATAAAGTTTTCTATGGTACTCTCTCATGTGAACAAGTTCTTCTTTCTGTCACAAGTCTCAGAGATCATTTATAAACTTGATGAGATCTGCTATAAAATCAAAGCAAAGGAGGGACCGAGCTTGGTCTGACAACAGCTTGTTTAGGTGTCAGCTTTCGTGCTTGTTATTGACCTCAGGCAGCCATGTCTTCGAGTAGTCAAAAACAAAGTCTTTCTATAGCAGACACGATTTTTTTAATCCAGATTTTAGCTTAAAATTATTATGTTGCTTGTGTTTTATTTATATTTAAATCGTTATTTTACTGCAGATTTATATCTTCTTTTATTAGGAAAAAAATTTTGAAAAGAAATCAATTTAAGTTAAAGTTAATAATAAATTTTTTTGAATATTAATCATATTTTTAGGTAAAATATAAAACTCGATTTAGTTTTTTTAATCAAAAGATTCTTAATTGAAAATTTGATAATAGAGCAACAAATAATTATAAAATATTAATAGGGACTTTTTAATACCTGGTCACAGAAAAGATGAATCGTTTCATTTTATCAAAAAGAGTATTTTAATAATAGAAAACGATAATTTTTAGAATTAAACCTTGATGTCAACAAGTTTTTCAAATATTTTTTCTTAGTAATAATTAGAAGACCATAGTTCAGATGAATTGTATAAATAAAACTCAAAAAAGGAAATATTATCTTCACTAATAGTCAACTTGTCAAATAAAAACAAGTATAGCTATCACAAATATAAATAAATGGAATTTAGGTCTTTTCGTTTAAAAAAATTTATTCTAACAAGTTGCCTCTGACATCATTAATCGTGATTTTAACATATTAAGAATATTCAGTAGTTTTTATATACAGCTGAGCATGGAGACGACACAGCAACGATCTGACTGCCGATCTATCTGTAGCTAATTGGAGTATCTACCTCAAAGCAATAATAAAGTACATATCTGAGAGCACATTTGCTGTTGATTATCAAATATCTACTTAATAATTAAGCAAAGGGTAATTTGATCTTGTAAACAGGCATACTTTTTAATAATATTAAAGCGATCAGTTTAAAAAGTTGATTATTTACAGGAATAACATACATCTTCAGTAAATTTAATCAAAATGTATACTCGCTGTTGACAAAAATCTTTGTAAAATATTCTAATTTACCTTTGTCATTATATACTTAATCCAAAACAATTTTTATATAGCAAATTAAAAATTTTAAAGCCATCACAATATTTAGCCGATTACAGAGGACGAAAGTAACTCTGAGAAAAAGTTAAATTATTGCATTTGTGGCTAATAAGAAATTGAATTAAAATATGTAAAACAATAATATTTTATTGTAATACTTATTGCATATAAAATTCATTTTATTACGATTTTTTTCACGAAGACTTATTAATGCTTGTTCACTGCAACCGCACAGCATACAGATAAAAATAATCATAAGCAAAGCTGAATTATGGTTTAGATAAACGGAATTCATAATTCCCGCGTCGTGTATAAATATTTTAATTCCAATGTCGAGTTTGAATAATCAAAAAGCATAAGTCCAAAGTTCGATTACGAATTTTGATTCTTTCAGCTGTCAGTGAGACTTAAATTTTGATAACTAGGCTGTTTTTAAATACGAGAAATAAGGTTGATTTTAATTGTAATCTCAGCATATATCGTAAATTTATTTAAAGTATTGTCCAAAACTATAATATGATGGCCAAATGGTTACAACACCACAATCCGCATTTAGTAGAGACATAGAAACTCGATTGGAGATCAAGAATGGAAAGCTTGCTTAATGCCGAGCTTAATTAGAGAAAGACTTAAACAGGTGATCTAGTTATGAACACTTTGCATCGACTTAAACTTATAATAGAGATTATAATTCGTACAAATGTCAGCAAGTTTTAAAGACGATAAATGAATGTTGAAACTGTATGTTTTGTTTAATCTAAATATTTTATATTCACGAAGACCAAGCATTCGATTGGGTTAAGCCAGGTTTAGGAATCAGCGAGTTAAATATTTATTTTAATTTTGGTCGTAATTCGTATACCACATACCTATTATTAATAGAAAATATAAAAACTTGTCATATGTTAGGCCATTCAGCCAAAAACTGTAACAACTCAGTATAACCATCTCGCGACGAGTCAAGAGATCGACTAAACATCGATTAAATAATCAAGCTGACAAATGCAAAGATTAGAGGTAAATTGTTGATAAGCATATGTAAATTTTGTGTAAAACTAGTATAAATAAAAATATTTACCTTCACACGATCATTGTTGTCAACTTTTGCCTGCTGTGCTACATCTCAAAGCGATTAATTGGGGATAAGCAGACACAATTTTGATATAACAAAAATTTCCGTGATCATCTCTACATCTTCGTCCGTGCTCAAAACTAATTAAAAACAAATAAGTTGGAAGATGGCCTTTAAATGCGGCTGTCTTTCCGGCGGAAAACAAGCAGTCAGCATAGTTCCAGCTGCCAACTTTCACTTTCTGCCGAGACAGATCCAGAGAGTATTTAGGAGCGGAGACAAAACTTACTTTCAGATGTGTTTCCCAAATCCATTTTGTTTCTAAAATAAGTTATGAATATTCAATTGTTTTGTCGTGAAGAATCCTCGCCAAGAAGGGTGGAATTACACTTAAATTAGAGTTTTGGAAATTCAGAGCGTATTTACCAGATTTAATTAGTAATTCAAAAATGAAGAAATTTGTAATGGATTTAAAAATACTATTGAATATTTTTTTTTAAATAAATTTTGATAAATATTTAAGATATGTAATTAAACAAAAAAAAACTGGAATGTGCGATTACTGGTTTTTTTTTTAAGAAAAAAGAGCAATATTTGGTGGGAAAATAACAAAAAGCTTAAAATAAGTTAAATTTTAGCTTGTAATAAAAATTGAGAGTTGATTAGTTATATAAAAATAGAACAAAATTTAGATTTTAATAATGAGTGCATATTAAAGCTAATATGCTGAATAAAGCTTGTATGAGAAATTTAAAAACTAATAATCTATTCTGAAAGTTTTAATATTTTATTTAAAGATTAAGAAATTGAAGTTAGTCTTTAAACCAGTCGAATTCATCAGTTTTCTCTTCTTTCTTCTCTTGTTTGACAGCCTGCATCTGCTTGACTTCATGTTTAAGCGGTTCGGTCTTGATCTGACTGACCTTCTCGACCCAGCCAAGCTTTTCCCACTCTTGATAGACTCGCTTGTCGTTTGCGTTGAGCTCAGCGTAGAACATCTGCTTTTTCTCGGTGTGGGAGAAAGTAAACTCAGAGGGTGCTTGGAAGATCCTCTCGAATAACAGTGGATTTAATTTTCTCAGACGCTTGTTTTCTCTCGATTTTCGACTGTTCTTGTGGTTTTTACTTGTTCTTCAAAGACGACTTGAATGACAAAAGTAAAGAAGAATGTCGCTCAGAGCACAATGACATTAAAGACGGCAAAGATGGCAGCGGGCTGGACGTCGACTCTGATTTTAAAGCTGATTTGTAATGTAAAGAAATATCAGCGTCAAGCTTTTGAAAAACTGTCAAAGATCACGGTGTACTATTCTGTTTGACATCAATTTTACATTCAACCTTTGGAGTGCTTTCAATGAACTCTGCCATAATATCGACTGGAATTTGGTTCATTATCTTGCTGTCTTTATACTCACTGTCTTGTTCAAGATGAATCAAGAGTTCATAGTACTGCTTGACTTCGTTTAATCCGAGTTTATCTAAATTATCATTGAAAGCAATGATGCATCTTGCAAGTTTTCAGTAAACTTTATCGATATTTTCTTTGACTTTCACCGGTCTTTCCTTAACAAAGTTCTTCAGCTTAGTCATTGCAATAAGTACTCGCTGGTCACCAGAGTCAAGTTGATGTTCAAGTGATATAAGCTCATCACAAACGCCTACAAAATCCTGAATAAATTTCTCCGGATACAAATACTCATCGATAGCAGATTTAACAGCAGAAAGGACATTATTATCCTTAGTCTCTTCATTGTCGTCGGAGTTGTCACTGAAGAACGGCTTTTTAGATCTTTTTGCTTCGACGGCTCCTACGATTCCTTTTGGCTCAGTCATTTATTAAAGCGGACTGAAATTTTATTCAAGGCCGACTTAAATAATACATTCAGACTAATTTAAATACAAAGTTGAACGAGTTGGAACAGTTTATATTGAATCAGCAAAAATAATATTTGCATTAGGCTTTTTTAACGAAAACAATAAAATTAATTCATAAAAGCTAACTTGAATTGAAGAGATCGGAAAATGGCGGTTTGGACTGAAGGAATTTTAGTATTTAATTTAGAATTTATAGAATAAACTATACTAAAATTTTGTACTATGAAAGCTTGAAGAATTGATACTTTACCAAATTGCGACTTAATTTATACTTTCCAATATTAATAATCATAAAAAATCATTATATTTAAGCGATATTTTTATTTTTCAATTGCTAAAAATACAAAATTGTTTTTGTGAAATCACGAAATGGATTCGTATCAAAATTAAATAAGTTTTATCATTGAGATATTTAAATTTATCTGATTTTAATCAGAGTTTTTATATTTAGCAATATGCAGATTTTTGATAAATTTAAGCATATTTAAGTTGACCTTTCTTTTGACTTCTATCCTCTTGCACTTTATCAGATGCTCAAAGGGATTAGAATTGTTTGATCTAAATAATTAATTTTATCAATCGTTAAAAAGTTCAATTACCTTTTACACTTGCTCTTGACTGCGTCCATAATATGTTTGAATTTACTTGAGCTTTAAATAATTGGCTGGAGCAATATTAAGCGTCTCTGTGCCAATCGCCTTATTTCTCTGTTTAAGTAATTTAGGAAAGTTGTCAGACTTCCTATCGAATATCTGATTGATCAAGTTTCAATTGAGTACTTTCCCCGTGCTGTTTCTCTTTGCAATTCTAGAATTGTTAACGATCAAATTTGCTGTTTTGACTGCTTTAAATATGCAGCCATAGCTAACGATCAATTTATAAGTCATAAGGAAAAGGAAGATTGCTTTATGTACACTTTAATTGAAAAGTTAGTTTGATTGTCCTCTAGCTTATTTTGCAAGATTGATAATTCGCACTTTATCTGTGTTGTCTTGGTTGTCTACATTTTAATAGGAGTAATATTATAAGGGCAGGCTGAATTACTATGCGTACTCTCAGATAAACAGGTATAGCTGTTGTGTTTTTGGCTATTCTTTTTGATAGTATTCTGTTCTGATTTGTACCTCGACACTATTAATAGCTCAACAGCGTTTACATATATATCATTCACCTGATTCTTGCACATTTGCATCCATTGGCGGAAGGGTTAGCTATAAATGACGATTAAATATCGAATAAGTATTTACTATCAGCAATTGATAATTGTCAACTTACATTTATATCTAATCGTTGGGAACTATTTCTTTCATTATGTTTATTCCTCGCTTGAGTCGCTAAATTTTGCATTATTATATGTTTGTCAAAACAACTTGTTATTAAATCGAAAATTTTTATAACTGCTATTCGATCCCGTTCCGAATAGAAATCATGAATATTGATATATTTCAAAATCTGTTCAAAATCTAATTTCCCTCGCTGTTACTCTAACCCGTAATTTTTGTGATTATTTAATAAGCCTAGATATCGAAAAAATTCTGAATGCTTTTGATTTAAAAATACAACAACGAAAAATTATTTACAATAGTTAATAAAATTTGTCATCGACCCAATTGAATCACGGATGCTGGAGTTTCAGCAGTCAGAGACCGAGTTTTTCTTCTTTCCCACCGATCTGCCTCACGCTTTGAGGCTGATGTAGTCGTACGATTTATTCGCATAAGGTCAATTTGAGTTAGCTCTGCTGGAGATGTTCTTGACTCAGTTGAGGTTGAGTCTCTGCCAGACTTGGTCATCTTTGTTAAATGCAAACTTTAGATTCCTAAAGGGCACGAATTGGTTCGGGTAGTACTTCGGCTTCGCATTGGTGTCCAGCAACGAGTGAGATTGACTTCGAGCCTTAATCATATTTATCAATATTTTGATATTATTTAAAACGCAAGAACTGGGGATTACTTTAGATAGAAATACCTCGGGCTGATCGCCTGCTTAATGCCTCTGTCTTTATCTTCATTTGCGCTTTTGTCGGTATTCTGCATCTGTGTCGTCCTCCGCTGCTTAAATATGTTCGAGTATAGAGATGAGTTAGAGCACTGCGTCCCGTGCTCATATCTGCTGTCGCGTTCAGTTGAAAGTTCTTGTTTCTCCGGTGACACTACGCAGCTGTTCTGGGGCTTAATACTGAAGTTCTCCACCATGCTGACCATTTGGCTGGTATTCCTCGCAGTCAGCGGATACTGTTCTTTGTTCACCGACTTTACGATATTCAGGTAATTTCTTGTCTTTTGGTCTTTGTAAAGCGTATTTTCACTGTTGTTGCGGAGGATGTTGTTTATTTTTAATACTGAGCCTGGCTTTTCGTAGCACTCTTCGTTATTATAGTAGTCTGTCTTCGGACGATAGTTCGAATTGAAGTTCTTTCAATTTACACTATACTTTTGGTAATTTGAACAAGCATAGTCTTTTGAAGATTCACTATTTTGGTACTTTAAACTATAAAATAATTCATGAGGTTATGAAGGTGAATATATTGCTTACTTTGTTGAAAATAATTTCCCTGTTTTTAATTTACATTTTTGCAACTGGTTTAATGATTGGTTTTGCACGTTCTCTGTTCGACTATTTTGTGTATTCCTATTTCTTGATCAATTTTCACTTTCTCTCAACGAGCAGTGATTTTGATTAATATGGTCTCTTTCAAAAGAGGCTCTATCTGTTCCATAGTCCTTCGAAGGAGTCACCGTCGTTACATTTGCGACATTTGAGTCATTGTGATGAATAATAGTATTTGAAAGTTGTCGATCTCCAGTTCATGAAAACTTCTTACCAAATACAACTTGTGACTGCTCTCATTCATTTTGTCGATTAGTCATTAGCGTTGAATTAAGATGTGAACTATACCGAGATTCAGAGAGTTCTCTTTGAATCTCGACAAGTCTTCGATCACTCTTCGCTCCGTCGTCGATTGCTTTCTGGTACTTGATCATTATTTTATCGATTTTGTCGTTAGAAAGAGAAAGCTCATTATTTTAAAATCATTCAGATTTTATTTAAAGACTTGACTCTTGCAACTGCTTTGATTATCAGTATATTGAGCTCGGTTTCATCTCTTGAAATATGGCTGAGGCCCTCAGCCATATTTTTGATAAACGAAAGCTCCTCAACTTGAATATATGGAACGTTGATCGGCAAGTAAGTCACTTGTTTATAGTCAGAATTGCCTATTTCTTCCTGCAGCAGAGAGACCATTTTATTTGATTCTGAATTTCTTTTACCTGAGTTTTCTCGCTTTTGATGAGACCCTCTCTTCTTTCGCTTTTGTGAACTTGTTTTCGACTTTGAATTTGGTCTTCTTCCGTAGATAGTCGAAGACTCTATATTTATTTTAGTATTTTAATTTTTGTAATTACACAAAGCAAATTTTAATTCTAGTTACCATTGTCTTCAAGATCTTGATTATATGATTTATCTTGATTTTTAGTTTGTTCAAACGCAGCTCACAGTTCCTTTATTTTTCTCATCTGTTTCTCAGACGTGACCTTGCTGATCTCTTTATCTTTTCTGAGTAAGCTATTTTCGCTTTCGATTTCTTGCATTTTTTGATGCAATTTCTCGATTTGTTTGAGATAACTGTAATTAGTCCTCTCGAGCTCCCTAATATCGGCAGGTTAGTAAAATTCGAATAAATATATTACTTAAGAGTTGAGAGTTTAGTGCATTTCTCAGAAAGCAGAGCGAGGTCTTGTTCAAGCTTGTCAATATGTCCGTTCATTTCGAGTCTTTGTTCCTCTCATTTTGAGTGCTTGAGTTTTAAGCTGTAGTACTTCTCATTCATCAAGCTTATATTCGTCTGCAGCATCCGGTTTGAAACCATGTATTCTTCGAGTTTATTCTCAAGCGAGTGGCTCTTTTGCATCTCGCTCTCTAGCTTTACAAATGAAGGTCAACTTTTATTGCCACAGGCTTTTGTGATCTCTGCTTTCAATACGTTTTTAATACTCAGCTTCCTGAGATTCGAATTACTGCTGCTTTGGTGACTGTGCTGAGAGGCTTCAATGTACTTTTGCGAGAGTCCGTTTTGGTTTCAAAAATGGTTAAATGCTTTATTCATATTTGGATTCGCTGTGTACTCGTTGTCCTCATCATTTACACCTGCTATTGGGAATTATTTACTTTTTTGAGGATAGAAATTTTGATATTTTTATCAATTTTAGTTAAAAGTACCTTTATAGTGATTTTCCCGCTCTCACGAGTAGTTATTTTTAAATCAATTTTGATGACTTGGGTTACGGCTCTGTGGCTCTGTGCTATGACAACTCCTTGCACTCGTGCTCTTCTGCACATCTGAAGTCCTGCTGTACTTGACTGAATCGTTAGCGATGGTGTCTTTGATTCAGTTTGAAATGTGAGTTTTGAATTTTCCATTTTGTGGAGCCTGAGTGCTGTTTCTGCTTAATTTCGATGTCATTACAATATTCGAACTGAGCTTAATACCATTCCTAGTCGATTAGCAATCTTTGATTCACTTACATAATGTTCACATTTTCTTTATTTTCATGATAGCTCCTACTTGAAGGCATTGAGGTTGCTCCTTCATGGCTTAAAGAATTTCGTTTTTCTGATGCTTTGTTCACAACTTCGTTTTTAGTGATTTTAATACCATTATTAATCAAGTAATTTATAAGCCTATCTTTCCCATTCTGGTCTTGGCGACTGCCCTGCCTTGCTTTACTTAGCGGAATCCTATGTGACGATCAATCGACTATCGAAATATGTCGTTCATTTGACTCAGATTGTGCTTTGTAATCTTCTCAGTTTTGGTTGTTTTTATTTGGAATCTGTAATTAATTGCCTCATTAATTTAAAATTTACAATTGTTGAATTACTTATTCTCCATTATCTGGAATTACTTACTTTACTAATCTGAGATTGGCTGTCTGAATCCATTAAATTATTGACTATATAAAGTATTATACCGACTATTCGCTCTTAACATGACCCGTAGTTACTTATAATCTTAGAAATCAATATAAAATTGTTTTATTAGCAAAATTAAAACCCCATACTTTTAGTGAAATTTGGCTGAATCAAAATGTAGTCTTGGTTGTCTAAGTCGGTCATATTTTCTTCAACACTGGTGTTAGTTTTTCTAAAACTAATCAAGTCCATATCTTCCTCTGTTGTTTCGCATTCTTTGTAAGTTTGATCCATTTTTAAATTTCTATAACCAATTTTATATTGAAATGTTCGAAATATAGCTGAATGAAGTCCGATTGAATATTGTATCTTCGATCTTATATAAATCCGACATAGTAAA
>JAGYYN010006421.1:0-14721 GCA_021441665.1 Euplotes cf. woodruffi 2 WChen-2021 | reverse complement strand
AATATTCTAAATTAATTATTATTATTTTTATTCTCTAAATGTACTTCAAATTTTAAATCTTCGATTTAAATGAAAAACTGTTGATTAAAAAAACCATTTAATTTGTTAGAATATATACAACTCCTCAAAGAAAGCCTTCCAGATTAAATGTACGCATAAAATATCAGCATCTTCCAACATCTCCAAATCAATCTCATCCGGCCCAATTTTTTAAGTCTAATACCCTAATTTTTATCTTAAAATTCCTCAAGACTTATATTTCCACTTCCAATCCTAAAATTTCCAAATTTTATTTTCAATAAAAAACTCAGATTTTAAAGCAAAAAATCTAAAATTTTAACTAAATAACTTTGGATTTTGAATTTAAAAAATACAAAAAATACGATTAATTGAAAATGGGAAAAATACATGATTAAGACTAAATTAGAAATGATGCAGAGGCTGGGTGCAGATAAAACAAGTAAAAACGGTTTATTGAAGGAAATCATTAAATAACTTTATCACTTTACTCATAGTCGATTACTAGTGACTTGAGGAATTTCATTCTCTCTTTAACTGCCTTCGTTTTTGCTTCTGAATTCTTCCTATAATCGTGTTATTTTAAAAATTATTAACTGTTGAATCAGCTGAAGTATACATAAATGAATAATTTGTACTGATGCGTAAATTATGCGATAATAGGTATCAAATTTTATACTTTATGTTTTTGATTTAGGGATTTCGCAAAGCACTTAATATTAATAGATTATAAAACTTACTTGTCATACGGTTTTTTATTGCTATCTGAAGGCATAACCGTATGTATACTAACGATTCCGTCGTGGGATATATTTTCTTCAGTGTACTCTTCTAAAATCGGAACTTTCATGTTACGCTTCATTTTTGATTGTTTGACTTTGAAAGCTGCAAAAAGAAAATTAAAAAGTCTTATTGATTGTTAGATAAACAATTAGTTTATTTTAAAAATAATTTTTTTTGCTAAATTTGTATTTTAACTATTTTGGAATAAAGTAATGAATATCTTACGGAGTGTTTTTGTATTGAAATCTTGATCACATTTTGAAGACATCGAGTTTTGTACTACCGATACCTTAAACACTGTATTTTTAGCATTTTCTGATGGCAATACGTTCTATATTTGAAAGATGTTTATGCCAACAGATACTTACCTCCCCGTGTTCCTCAGCAATTTGGGTAATATTCGATCTGGTCTTAGAATTATTAGACTTTAATCTATTGTGACTAAATACATCTATTGCATCTTTGCCTTTATCCAATTTAGCTTTATTTTTATACTGAAACTGTTCAAACTTTTTCTTTATGTGCTTCTTTCTTTTCTTTGGTGGTGTCAGGATCCGACTTTGATGGTGACAAAGAGATAGAATCGACTCCTTGACTTTGCTGTTGCCTGCATCCAGCTCGAACTCACTTATGATGCTGAGAGCAAACTTTTTATTCCATGTCGCGATTGAGATGATGTTAAATATTGATTTGAATATGTCATGCTTTTCAATTAAAGTATAAGTCATACAAAGCAGCCAGAGCATAATGAACCGAACGTTTAGTATTATTATGATGATCAGTATCACTGTAGTTATTATAGCAAAATCTTGTGTATCTGACACGAACAACACTCCTCAGAATAGAGTTGCAGTCCCTGTCGTCATCGCTTCCATTTCAAGCCGGTTGTTCAAGTCTCGCTTGTATGGCTGAAGTCTTAGCTGAAATCTGATCAAAAACACTAGAACTACCACTGCCGAACCTGCAGAGTAAATCAACGGAAAGGATGATAGAAACGCGTTAATAGCAAACATTAATATCTTGCGAGTTGTGTTGATAAGCTCCCAGTAAAAAACGCGGTCTTTAAGGCCTTGATATAGCATTAGTAAATAGCGCTGAACCTCAGGTTTTTGTAGCTTCTTACGATTTTTGAATAAAATAGCAAATGCAGCAACCGGCAAGCCAATACTCCATACAACAATAATTGGAACTCCAATAAAAACGCACCACTTCATATGTTCGCTTGAGTATCATTTGAAGTCAAAATTAATCTTAGCTTTATAGTTGTTATCTTCAAGTTTGATTCACTGAAACATTTCGATTCCGACTTTTGTAAGCATTGGGTGTAATAAATACAAAATTACAATTACAGTAATAGACAGATTGCGTTTAAAATCTTTGCAGACTTTTGTCGGTATCAGATAAACAATACTCATAGCTATCAAGCCAATCAGTATGAGGGCAATAGGTAAAAGTCCTGTTAAAAATACTTTAAATATCGCAATATTTGGAGCAATTACGAGTGTATCAGAGTCGCTAATAAATCAATCAAACGATAGAAAAGCATCAGATGATGTGCCTATCTTCTGCGCTGGAAACATTGCTTCAGTCAGCGATTTTGGAAACTTCAAGTTAAACGACATTGCCGCAGTTAATAACTGGAAGTAATTTGCGATGATTCGCAACAAAATTGATTGCTGACTTTCCTTATTTCTTTCGAATTCCAACGATGATCATGATAATAAAGAATATACCGACGAGAAGTATTAAGCCGAGGATTCTTAGTACGTTATACAGCGGTGTGGGTCACTTTGATCATTCAAAGTTTGAATCTCTTTGGTATTTTTGCTCATTATTATTTATGCATGAGCTTCACAAAATGCCTTCGTAGCCATCTGATCACTTGACTGGGTGTAAATTATCTGGATAAAACCCACCAATTCAAGCACCAGCATAGATTCATTCAGACATGTATGAAGAATTAGTGCTGCTTCTCCAGTATCCTGCATCAACCCAGATTTCAGTGCCTCCGAGGCACACTGAATTTTGAGGTCACAACTCACATTTAGTCGAGTTCCATTCGAAAGAATAAGTGCTTTCAGATCATTCGGTGCATTCGTCGTTGAGGATAATCTCACCTGGCTTTCAGTATCTGAAATTGACCAGTATTGGGTCTTGAACTGATGATTTACCTGCATTTTTATAATAAAAACCTTACCAAACTGTCTCAGTATGATAGACTTGTCGATTTGAGTAGTACTTACTGTAAATGGGGTTTGTGACTGGCCTGGCTTCCCCACGAATATAATCCCGCTGAATGTAGAAACACCATTAACTATACTTTGCGAATTCAACCCCTGAACCTTTGTGGCTTGATTAACAGCGCTAATCGAGATACTGCTTTTACTAAGATAACTGATTGTCTGGTTGTCATAGTCAACAAGGAGAAGTTGAAGAGTCTCTGGTACCTCTTGACCGCTTGCAATATTATCGAGAATAATTTGACCATACGAGGTGTCTTTCCTGACGACTCGTATTGGATAGCTTGCAATATTTGACCCGTACGGAGCTGAGTTATTTGTGAATACGTTGTTATTTCATATCTGGTCTAAATACATCGTAGTAAATAGCTCCACCTGAGATATTTGCTGAATTTCCGATCATGACTAGGCTTTGAGCGGAGTTGACTCAATAATTTGGACTTGGACACGTGTAATATAAACCTCCGCCATAAGTGCATGTATTACTCGTAAATGTTCAATTTGTTATCGTAGTGTTACCTACAGGTATTAACAAAGCATAGATTACTGCTTGCGTTGTAAATGATTCCTTTGATCTCGACATTATTGCTTCGTGGAGGCTGACTCGTTGAACTCGTCGTCAGCCCATTAGACGTAAAAGAAGATTTTGAAATCAACGAAACAACAGAATTCTCAATCGATAACACGTTACTCTTGATGTTACTTCAATTAATTGCGGTAATTGAACCAACTCGTGATGACACGAAATGAAATGCAGCTAAAAATTATAAATCGAAGCCTACCTCCCATCATATTTGACAAAGTTGCGTTATTGATCGAATAAATGTATGATTCTATATTTTTAATTTGATAATTTAAAATTAAAATAGTAAAATAAAAATCAAGTTACTTATATTACTTACTGTATGCATACACTGTGTCGTTAAATATATTCGAATTGATGCTCCAGTTTGAAAGAGTGCAATTCACCGCATTATCTAAAGAAAATAATTAAATTTTATGTGTAAAAATACGATCATAGGGCTATTTATATCTTATTGATTATTTAAAGCCATTTGTCATAAAGCCCTCTAATAAATCATAGTAAAAATAAATAATTTGTATCCTCTGTCAATTATTTTTATATTTAAAAGACACATGAGTAAAATATAGAAATTATATTTTCAAGTATCTAGATTCTATAATTTAAACAAACTGAGATCTTTACAAGCCATGCAGTACCAGCCTAACCAACAAGATGCATAAATAACTGATTTATAAACCGAAGGGTAGTCTTACCGAGTTTTACTAATCCATTAGAAGTCACTGTACTTATCGCAATATTACTGATTGTGTTTGTCGACTGCTCGGACATAACCAAAGCAATGCTCGAGTTTGTTAAAGCTATATATTATCTGATTTTGCAAACGACTCAGCATATAAGCAAATACTTACTTATCGAATCGATGTACACTTGAGAATACAAAGAACACTGCAGAATGTACTGTATTTTTGGCTGACTTCTAGGGACACCAGGTTCTCCAGGCTGCTGATTTGATGACTGATAAATCGTCAAGTTCTTTAGAACGATATTTGTAAAGTTGAATGTTGAACCGATTGTCTTAACTGCTGTTCCGTTGTAACTGCTGCTCAGTAATGATGAGTCTTGGATAATCACAGTTGACACAAATGCACTGATAATGTTGTATTGATCGTAGATCTGACTGTTGTTGGTTATTTTTATTTCTGAAGAAATCAACTGAATCGGATATGTATTTGATCCGATATTTGACCCGATGCTATTCGAGCTTACTGTGCAGTTATTCAATACTGACATGCTAGAAGAGTCGAACAGAAGCGCGATCGGTGCATCTTGAGCATAATTTGATGTAATAATACAACGATAAAACTCAAACCATCCGTTGTTTGTAACTTTAACAACTCCAGAGCTCGAGGCATTGTTGTAAATAAACTGAGAGTCATATGCTCGAATGGTTCCTTTATCTGCATTAAACACACCTCCTTCGGAAGCGTTATTGTATTTGAACATCGAGGAGTACACATTAACTTGTGAAGTCGATGAGCTGACACTTCAAAAAGCGCCGATTCCACCTGATGTAATATTTTGAATCGAAGAACTGGTTAAATAAAGTATTGCATTATCGAAAATAGAAAATAAAGAATCAGCGTTGTTGAGAATTGCAGAGATTGTCAGGTTAACAAATGAAACCTTTACAGGCAGATCAGTATTTTGAGTGTTACCCGCATCAAGAACGATCACAGTATTAGTTGTATTGATGACAGTCATGTTAGTGATTACTAAGGTATTATTAAGCTGTTGTTGAAAATACAGTAAAATTCCACTCGTGTTAAATGAAACTAAACTGAACTCGATATTTGACAAAACTATCGAAAAATCGACTTTTGATTCAAGATCGCTGAAGCTTATTATAGTATTCGAGCCATAAAATGAGCTGTTAGTGTACTTAAAGTTGGATATTGTAAATGTCTTGCTTTGAGCCGGGATGTTCACAACTTTATTAAAGCTTAAAAATGCAAGGTTGCTCTGAACTATTGTCACATTATTAATAATATAGTTCGTTGATGAGCTTAGATCGAAAGAGTCTATACTCAGCATTCAATTGGTATTGTCTCCAGAAACATACGATGTGACACCTGCTATTACAAGTCCGTCGATTGCGAGCTCGCTTAATGAACCTGCTTGAACAACATAATTACTTGAATAAACTACCGAAGTAGTAATTGAAGAGTTCTTAATAGTAAGTGATGGAACTGAAGATAAATACACAGCTTTTCTGTTTTTTAAATCGGTATTTGTCAATACGAGTCCTGTGATATTTGTATACCCTGAACTCGACACATGTTGGAGATAGTAATAGCTATCTTCAGTTGATAAGGTGCAATTGATAATAGAAAGATCGGCAATATCAACTTTAGGTCCGTCAGATATAGTAATCAGAGCTTCTCCAAGTTTTGTGATGTTTGTGAATGTAATGCTATCTATTAAAATACTATTTGTTTGGTAAAAGTAAAAGACTTCACTTTCAAATGTCGAGTTTGCAACAGTGATGTCGTTTATGCTTACATTAGTCTTGCTGTTAGCATATCATGTGAATAGAGGCTCAGCATTCATCGTGATATTGATAAAGCTAATACTGCTTAGAAGAAATTTTACATTTCTAATATACGCAGAATCAATCGAGGCATAGATTTGGATATATCGCAAATTGTCGCTTGACTGTGATAGACTAAAGTCAATGTTGTCGAAATAAAAAATTTGAGTCAGTGAGTCGTTCGGAACTCAGCTTGACGACGTGATAATGTATATTTGTGGGTAGTCTTCTGTATCTGAAGCGTACAGGCTAATATTGCTGTTGCTCATTGTAAAGTTCGCGTTACTTGATAAGTAAATAAACGGATTTGTCTGAGATACAACCCTTGTCATCGAGTTGTATCCAGTAACGTTTGTGAATGTAATTTCATTCGCTAAGTTTGTATTTGTTGAAGTTCATTGTGTTAAAATATAAAATCCTTGCTTAGTGCGATAATAATCGATAGTTATATTAGTTATATAAAGCGTCATTGGATCGTACGATGTCATAATACCACCTTCGATAGATACATTCATGTTTTGAAGAGTAACAGTATATGCCTATAATTTGAGTTATTAAAAGTTGTTCACAAAAGTACGTTTTTTAATATATTTGCGAAAAGCTGAATAATTTTTAGTCTAATAACCATTTTATACACATTCAATGCAAACTTATCTACTGGTTCGTTACATAAACAGTTAGTTTTATATCGAACTTTGAAAATAGATAAAAATTGATAGTATCGATCTAAGCTTTATAAAACTTGTTATTTAAATGATTAAAACTCAAAATTTATACTTGCCTTAATTGGTTTCATCCAGATGTAGCCATTAACTGATAGATTATGAGATGTAGTAAAATCGAATCCATCAATTGTAAAATTGCATCGATTTATTTTGAATCCAACTACCGCTGTCATCAGGTCACTCTGTTCTTTTGATGTCAACGCAGTTGTGTTTATTTGCGATGCCAAATTTAAAGTTGTATTCGACATAATGTTGAATAATGTGTTATTTATTGACAAGTGAAACTCCAGATAGCAGAGATATTATCTTCGGTCTTGATACTACCGACGAATCATCACTGTATACAAGTACATTGACGTTACTGACATTAATCAAGTATACATAATCAGGCATTAGATACAAAGTCGTACCTGATTTTACATACACATTTATTTTTCTGTTTGAATGTGAATGTAAGTTCAAAATCTCAATAAACGCAAGCATTAATTTCTTATACGGATTCACTTGTGTTCCAAGCTCAACAAAGCTTGTGCTTGTTGGATCAACGTATATATCTGTCGACTTGCAAACAGGAATACCTTGGTACTGGGTGCTATTTATGCTGACTTTAGCTGAGTCTCAAGTAGCAGCTCACTGAAGATCCTCAAGATCATAAAATAAACCATCAGAGCATTGAAATCAGAACTTTTGATATGATCAGCTTTCTTTACAAACACCATTTCAGTCTCTTCAGACCTAAATTTATAGCTTAGTCAGCTTGAAATGTGTAAGGGCTTTAAAAATAGTAGTTATTGCAACAACAAAATTCAAGTGCTATTTTTCCCCATACCTCGGAAGTATTATCAAAGTATTGAGAGTACGGTCAGGTCTGGCAGTACCCAGTTGTGGAGTTCAAATACATTGAAGTATATCAGCTGCTTCATGAAGTCGCATTTGTGCATGTTTTGCACCTCTCGTCACACTTATATCAGACTCCTGAGTTATCATAGTACCCAGTGCTTCAGGTAGAACCAGCGACTTTGATTATTGATATCAAAGCGAGGACTATAGAATAATTAGGCTCATTCGTAATTAAAAAGTCAAGCTAAAAAACAAGCTGTGCAAGAGAGCATTGTTGATCAAGTTAAAATAAATATAAATTACTAAGTCTCAGCGGCTAGACTGAGATTTAATACCCTCCAATGTAAATCTTAATTTCTTCAGGCTTTTTATCCTCTTTGTGCATTATTTATAAGTTCTTATTTTTATTGAGTTAGGATTTTTACTCCTAATTTTTAACATTTTTTATGACTAAAAATAGATACACTCAAGATTTGTCGGAAAATATGAAATTAGAGAGAAAATACAAATTGATATATTTTTGAAATAAAATTGGAAGAAAGATTCTAAATATTTTTAAATAAAATTTATTAAAATACTGGATTGAGGATGATGGTAAAAACTATATTTTATAAAAAAAAAAAGATTTAATAAAAATTATTTTAGTATTTAATAAATAAGGTATTTAATAGATAATTTTTGATTCAAGAAACGTTTAATAGTTTACTTTTTAATTTAATGCTAAGTAGTAACCTTTTTTGTAATACAGCTTGTTTTATAATTTAAATTTTAATGTTTGTAATGGAAGTCTTAAAAATTTTCGTAATTTGAGATTTAACCGAGTATTAGGTGGCATTTCTTTAGAATATGCTTAGTTTTGAGTTCAATAAGTATATTTAGCTAAAATCTAAAAAAAACAGCAAAAATCAATAAAAGCAACTTAAAAGTATTAAATTTCTAAAAATCCTAATAAAATCTCAATTCATCACGTTCCAAATTAAACAGACATCAAGCAAAAAATCGAAATATAAAATAAAATCTGTTAAAAAATCTTCATTTATAATAAATTATTCAAAAACAGTATCATCCATCTCCTCTATTTCCTCTTCAAACCCTTCCCTCCTTCATGCGCTTCAAAACCTGCTTTCTCCCTCTATCTACCCTACCCTTCCTTGCTCCGTCCTTCCGCCACTTACTCAAAACCGCCATTTCCCCTTTTCCTCCAATTCCTCTCTTTCCTTCCTTTCCGCTTTTCTTCATCCTCTTTCCTTCCTTATCCTCCATATTATTTTATCAATTATTACTTACTCAGCATGAATTCCCCGCTTCCCTTCGATTTAGGCCCCGAAATCAATATAAAAAATTCAAAATAGTTTGAGTAAACAGGTTTGAATGATATTTTTATGTGGAAAAAAGAAGGATTTTGGGAGAATAGGAGGGTTGGACTAAATAAAGTAATATTTTGAAAGAGTATATTTAAATTATTATTCAAATAAAAGACGTAAGATGGGCTCGCAATTCACGGGTTTAGATATGATAACATATTCAATCATTTAGTTTTAGGCCTATGGACGAACTTATGCAGAATAACGAGGGAAATCAACAAAATGTACCCACTGATGAAGAAATCGATGAAAAAATATGTGGGGAACTCGAAGATAAAGTCAACCAACTCAATGAATATGTAAATGAAGTCCAGGGCGAACAAGTCATCCAGGTTAGAGTCCAGCAACTTGCCCTTTGAAAAGTATTAGTCAATATTCATAGAAAAAGCCTGTTTATTTTGGTCAAAGCGTACTGATCGCTTGGAGAAGCATACCTGTCACAAAAATATTATGAACAGGCTCTGGACCATTTGACGAATGCTTTAAAATTAAATGGGACTTTGTTTTCTCAGCTTGAAGACACGAAGAAATTCCACGCCTATATTCTTACATTGCTTGGAAAGTGATATATGGAAGCAGGCTCACTAAGCGATGCTTTAGGCCTCCTTGAGAAGTCTCTAAAAATGAATAAAACCGTACTTGGAGAAGACGACATCTCGAACGCAAGCATTTACTCAACTATTTCTAAAGTTTACTTAAAGAAGAAGGAGTACGATAAAGCATTGACTCAACTTTCAAAAGTGTGGGAGCTAACTGAATCAAAATTCGGAAAAGAATCACTTGAAATAGCTCAAGTATATCTTGACTTAGCTCAGGTCTATTATAAGAAAAAGGAGCTTGAGGACGCTATCAACAACCAGCTCAGCGCTATTGAAAACTTTAAGCAGAACGAGCACGATTTTGAAACCACAGCGAATGCAATGATCACCATTAGTGAATGGTACTCAAAACTTGAGAACAATCAAGATGCTATTAAGTGGCTGAGAGAAACAGAAAAAGTTTATGAGTACATTTATGGTGCCGTTGACAAGAAAACTTGTAAAATAAAGCGAGACATCGCTTTACTTTTACTCAAGTCTAACCAGTATGACGAAGCCCTAAATGAAGTCATCCAAGTCGAAGAGCAGGAAAGGTCTCTCTACGGAGAGACTTCCCTGCAGCTTGGCCGGACATACAAGCTCATCGGTACTTTGTATATCCTTCGAAGAAAGCAAAATGAAGCAAAAGTTTATTTACAAAAAGCCCAAACTATTTTCGAGCTCAAAGGAGCAAGTAAGTTGCTAAAGGAAGTCAAAAACAAGCTCAATATGCTCAGAAATTCACTCAAAATGGACGAGGACTTTGCTGGTGAAGAAAACAAAGAAGACTCCGACGAAGACGATTCTGACGATATGGAAACAGTTGGAGGTAAGCTCATTATTAAAATCAAAATCACATTTTATCTCACTCCGATCAGTTTATTTTACAATTCTCTGAAAGACGATTAAAAAGTATACTCAGCTAATACTGGTAATTTAGAAAAGCAAAATGAAAAGCAAAAGAAGGCTAAGAAGCCAGTCTCGAAGTCAAAGAAAAAGAAGCCAGCAGTCCGAAATAATTTTGTAGGATCTACTTAATAATTGATAAAACATAAAAATAATCAATCATTCATGTTATGAAGTAAAAACCATTTTTGACTGTTTTTATCTAAAAAAAATTTGATTATTAAATAAAAAAATAACAATTTTTTGTTCTCTAAAAAAATACCGAAAATAATTAATTTTTTCATAAACTTGAGAGTAATTTAAAAATAAATAAAAATGGACGATAACATGGAAATGGAAGGAGAAGGAGACGACAAGCAGAAGTTCGAGCTGCTAGACGAAGATATGATGGACCAAGTCAAGAAGTGGTTCGATTCTTTTGATAAAGATAAAGACGGACAGATTCAAACGTCTGAGCTCGGCACGATCCTCAGAATTCTTGACTTCAACCCGACGGAAAAAGAGCTTCAAGACATGATTAATGAAGTCGATCCCACAAGGACAGCCTTAGTGGATCTCAATACTATTAATAAGCTTGTTGAACGCAAGTTGCACGACACCGACACTATTGAAGAGCTTGTTGAAGCTCTCAAATGATTTGATGGCGACAAAGACGGTAAAATCCAAGTCTGTGATCTTAGATGGGCCATGACACAACTCGGAGAGAAGATGGATGACACGATGTGAGACGACCTTATTACTGAAGCCGACTCAGCAAAAGACGGCTTCATCGATATAATGACTTTTGCAAAACTGCTCAAGGGAATTAAATAATGAATTCAGTATTATTTCAATTTTATTTGAAATTTTATTTAAAATACTAGCCAGTAGTCCGAAATGAAATATAATATATCAAGCAAAAATATAAAATGAAGTCTGCAAAATATGTCGAAGATAATATTGAGCTGTTAAAATACCGCGAAAAGACGTTCAAAAATCACCAAGATAAACTTAAAAAGATTATGACTCAAGATAAGAAGCCAACAATGAAGAACAAAACAGATCGTACAAGGGACGCGATCCTTGAAAACAAAGTTAAAATCCATAATATAATCTCGCAGCAGAGGGAATCATCAATTATTAAAGAGAACTCTCAGCTATTTAACAAGTTGATAGACATATCAATGGGAAAGCGTTCGAATATGCCTTTTTTGAAAAAGGAGAAATCGAAACACAATATATCTCAAAGTCCGTTGCGGTCTCTGCCATCTTTAAAGCCACTTAAGGAAGAAGTGCACAGCTTAAACTACCTCAAAAGAAAGCACGAGAAAGAGCGGATTGAAAAAGATAACCTCAAGCTCGCTGCGAAACTTGTGTCTGAGCAAAGCGATCTCAGCAAGTCTAAGCTCATCAACGATTACCAAAAGATCGTCGAGTACAAATAAGCGATTGAGGAAGGTCCGAAGGAAGTCTGCAACTCCCAAGAAGACCAAGCTTCCCCCGCTTCATAAACGTGACTCAATCTCAAATGAGATCAAAGTTGACCACGACACTGAAGAAGAGAAAAAGTTAGACTCAGTTGAACGTGAGAATAACTCAGTTGAAGCTGACCAGTCGAACCAAAACTTAAATACAGTCGAAACAGCACAGGTAAACGAAGAACCAAATAAATTAGAAACTATTATCGAGCCTCAAACTGAAGAACAGGCGAATGCTAAAACCGCTAAAAAGGTCAAGAAGCACAAAGCCAAGAGAAAAGTTGAGGAAGACTCTAAGTCTGTCAGGCGATCTGAAAAGTATACGAAAAAGCTGCGAGACCACTCTCCAGCAAAACTCAAAATGTCAGTTGTGCAGAGCAAATATCTTTTTGAGATCTACAAATCAGATAGCAGTAATCAGCAGAATATACTAAAGAAAAAGAAGCATCGAAGAAAGGCAAATAAAACGTCCCATATTCTAGTGAATTCGAACGATATCAATGTGGAGAACTCAAATGGAGACCAGAATGAGCCTGAAAAAGCTGAAAAGGTCGAAGATCCCGAGCCTGCAGAGACTAAAAATCATGATGAAACGAGTTAAAATAAAATTGCTTCTTAGTATGCTTTAAAACTCTTCTTACTGATTAAATTACATTCAAATTGAAACTGGGCATAGGTATTGAGAAAGGAAATAAAATAGAGTTGATATCAATACTTAGCGATGTTGACATAAATTAAAAATTTTAAAATGTCAGTTAGAAAATCGACATCTCCAAAATGCGCTCAAGGAAGGACGAAGGCAAAAAAAACAGTCCAGTCGTTTGTTTAGAAAACTCAGACCCGAACATGCGCTCGAATAAACGAAAGCGAAACTCATGTAGGAAAAGCGGCGAGTTGCAAAAACGTTTAAGCAAGGAGAAGTTTTTATAAGTAAATATAAAGAAGTTGGCTATATGTCCCTCACGAAGACGAATGCTAATTATAAGTAAAGATGTTAAGTACTACAAGACTCAAAGTAACCAGAGCAACTGTCAAGACATCAAAACTTTTACTAATAAATCTTCGACAGATTACACAAGTGTCATACCGAGGACGGACTTTGACAGCAACAGCTGTCAGTTAAACAGTGTTGACGGCAATAAGGAAATTATTTACTCGTTGAACCAGTTAAACAAGAGATCGGCAGAGACAAGAAACAGCCCAAGCAGTAATTTCGTTCATACTGACTCTGACTTCGATAATAAAGCTTCTCAAGCTCATTCGTTTTTTAAAAGTCTAAAGTGAGCGACGATGAAGCCTGAACAGCAGGTCTATGTAACGAAAATAGATCTTGAAGAGGTCTGGAACGCAATTGAATACCAGAATAAAACAATAAACTACTTAATTAAGGAAACCAGTCAATTGAATAAAAAACTACAAGAAGCTGAAAATAGGCTGAGATTGAGGTCCAACGATAGATTAAAATTAATATAAATCGTAAGTCGGAATATTCTTTTATTTAATTTTTTAGCTGAAATACTTAATCGTGATTCGCTGTTTTTTGTCCTTAATAAAACCACATTTTTGATAGATAAAACAAATTTTGATAATTTCATTTGCTATTTTATTGTTCATTTTTATAATTATAATAATAAAAATAATCTAAGCTAAAACTGCGCAAAATAAGCACAAAACATATTTTTATTACTCAGTTTTACCTAATAAAATCCATTAATAAAACATTATAAATTAATGATGTTATTTTTCTAAAAATAAGATAAACTTTGATTACAGTCTTTCTTAATATAAATTTTTTGCATCTACAGATCGAATAAAAGATAATTATATGTTATAGTGATTTTTGATCACAGATTTGGATAATAAGTATATAAAATATCGCTTTATCACTGATTTTCAAGAAAAATAATAATTGAAAAATGTTAGCTTCAATAAATCTTACTGATCTTTAAATTCTTTAATCTCTCTAATAATTTTATCTTTAGGTCTTGTGAAATTAAAAAAATTTGCAATTTTAAATTTAAGTAGCTAAATATTTAAAGACTTAAATGATTTTAGATGTGATCAGCTTTTTTATAGCAAATGAAGCCAATTTAAGTTTAAATATAAATTATCCTTTTACGAAAATAAATGCGAAGTAATATATGAATGAATAAAAATCATATTTTGATGTATATAGAAGAATCATATACAGCAAATCGAATCACATCTTCAGTTTTGAAAGATAAAAGTGCAAAAGGTAACAGCAATCAAGGGCAGATAAGCCATGATCAAATAGCATCGCGGTCTCAGTCTCCAGCTGTATGTAGTTCAAGTAAGTAAATCCGCATTATCAATACTGACATAATAAAATCACAGCAAATTTTAGCTTTACGATATTAAAGTCTATTCCAGTTGATCTCGCATTATTTTTGGTAAATAGATACCGTCAGTAAGCATAATCGAAATACTGACTCGACAAGTAATGATACGATCAGCATCATGGCTTCAATCGCCAATCGAAATCTTGGCGCGAGTGAAGTCACTTTAAAAGCAGACTCCAACTACAATTCAATTAACAAAGGCGGGGATAAAAAGAAGCAAAGACCGGTGTACTTTAAATCGACTCTTGACTCACATTGAAAAATCAGAATGCGGTAGCTTGATGCAGACACCGATACACCACGAGAAGATTAAAGTGAATCTGGCCTCTCCAAACCA
>JAGYYN010006315.1:0-12337 GCA_021441665.1 Euplotes cf. woodruffi 2 WChen-2021 | reverse complement strand
GAAAATAATTTTTGGTTTCTATAGAATTCGTTATGATTTTAAATATTATTTTATATAGATTTAAATAAAAAATTTTAGTAATTTTTTATATATATTTAAAGAGTACCTTTGGAGATTTTTATTATAGCTATATTCGGCAAAACTTTTAGCATCATCCTGTTGAGTCTCTGCTCTATATCTTTCTTTAAATTTTTTAAGTTTATCCTTTATTTCTGTAGTCTGCTTGGCTGTCGACGGCTGCTTCTGTTCTTCTTTCAAATTAATAGCAGACTGATCTTGATTTACATTATTCTTAATTAAAATTAAAGATTTTATTTAGTTCAGATTATTAAGCGAAAAGTTGATGTTGATATCGAATTGATAAAAATGATCAATATTTGATATATTAACTCATTAAAATCTATAAAGTTTGACTATTTTTACAAAATTGTTAGTCGAATAATTTGATAATCACATATACCTGAGTTTGGTTAGTCTTCGAACTATTGCGATCACCGCATTTCCTGCACTTACTGACGACAATAATTACAAGCGAGACTAAATATTATCATCAAAGGTATTACCGAAATATATAATAAACACGACAATTGCAGTGGATGCGATGAGAGCCGAAAATACATATTTGATAGTCTGGTTCCAGTCACCGCTTTGGTTGTATTTGAATAACAAGCTTCACAAAACCTCAAACTGGATGTCGTTAATAATATTTACAATCGTGTCCCTTGATCATTTCAATGGCCGGATGATTATGAGGTAAGCAATGCATCAAAGCTGGAGGATATCAATAGTTATTATTTTGCCAATCATATTTAGACTGCTCAAAAATGTCAGAAAGCTAACAAAAACCGCTCTTCTGACCATCAACATCGAAGTGTAGTACTTTGCAGCTCTCGTGTCTTTGGTTTCATAAAACAGCTCTGCAAATACTATATCGTGAGCCTTATTCGAAGGCTCTTTCGCATGCAAGGCTTTGAGTATAGAAAGCACTGTAATTTTGATACAGAAGATGAATGCAATCACTGCAAAAATAAATGATATAGTTCTGTATTTGCTTTGCGTCCCCAATAGATTGATTTCGTATGCAGATCAGATGAGCATAAACTGGTTGGACTCAAGCAACAGCCTGAGGTATATGCACAGAGTGAAGTACTTAAAGATGTACTCCATGATAGTCTTAAATACCCTATACTGTCTGCGAAGAGAATTGGTAAGCCTGTAGATTATCAAAAATCACATGTGCAGCAAAAATGTAAGTAATATGAGGCAACATAGATTTTTAAGGTTTATAATTGTACTTCCTGACTCCATCCCGATCACTTTTAAATAGTAGTTATTTATATCAAAATCAAACCAACTGGTATTTGCACTGGCCGTGCCGATATAAAAAGTCGGTAAAAAACTGTAACTAAACTCAACATGTTTTATACCCGCAAAGAAGTCAGCGATCTCTTTCGGAAAATACGCTCCAGTTAGTAGTATAATCATCAGTAACTGATAGTTGTTAAATACAGTCCACATGCCTTGCGGAGAGGACAACGTAATACTCGCGATGACAACAGTAAGCATTGCTGTTGAAATTATTGAGGCCATCGTTGATATTTTAGCTGAATTAATAACAACCGATGTCTGCGTTGTTTCACATAAATCCTGATTCGAGTACAGTTCATATCCTGAATTACAAACGCTGCACCGATTGCTTTGATTTACCTTGCAAGTGCTTCAGTTCTGGACAGAGCACTGATAATTAGGGACCACAGTGACGTAGACAGTAATATACTGCTTGACTGAGTCATAGCTGTTCGTGACAGCGACGGTGAACGTATATTTAGTTTGCACAAAGTCATTCGGAGTATCGTAAATAATCTTGCCGTTGGCCATATCAAAATAAATCCACGTTGGAATCGGGTTGTTTTTATCTGTGCTCCAGTTGTAATACACAGTGTCCCCTGAGTAATTCGGCTGGCTGAGGGTTACTATAAAACAGTGTTAATGATGGTAATAAATTTTATAGATTGGAGGTGAGAAATAAATAAATTACTTGTGTTTTCTATATGCGAATTGGCCAGAAGGTTGTATCCCTGGATGTCGTCGATGAAGTAATTTACTCTTGATCAGGTTGGAGTTTGGGCAACACACCAGGTCGGGTATGAGGTTTGAGAAGATGGTGTGAAACATGGAATTGATGATCATGAAGAGGAAGTGATTGAAATTAAGTTAGTGGGCTCATTTGAAATTAAAAATGCGCCTTGGTTTGACTGAGTTAACCATAATGTTTGATTTATTGTGATGTTCGTGTTACTGTTTAAAATTGTATCTGGTGAAACAATAGTCAGCCTAGTTTGATATTAACGGTTTTATTTTCAGATATTTTTTAAATTTATATTATAGATTTTAAGTTCTCAATTTCTAAGTAAAAAAATAGTTACATCGATATCAATCCATTTTTAATGATATAAGATTTTATCAATTTTTTAATAAAATCTGACTCACTTAATCAGATCATAAGATAAAGTTGATTAGTATCATTAAAATTGACTAAAATCATATGAATTACTTACAAATCTGTATAGCCATCGACTGATCCTGCAAGAATCACTCTAAATAATGTTAAAATAATCTCAATAGCTTAAAAAATAAAAGTATAAACAGCGATCAACCTTTTATCAGCTGGAACTGATGAAATATCAAATATTCGATTTGGACTGGAAAACTGAGCAGTGGATATGATATTCAGAGATGGATCAAGTATTGTAATTGACATGATATTACTAGTCGAATAATATCCAACGTAGATTCGAATCGAGTTCCAGTGAATGCAAATATCAGTAGTCCCTGAGCTTGTTGAATGATATCTATTTCCAGCTGTTGTTCCATCATTTATATTAAATGCATTCACAAGTATTGTACCACTGAAGCTTTGAACAGTGTAAACTATCGAATTTCCACTGTTTAAAACTGATTTTGAATAATATGACGAACAGGTTCCTCCTCATGGTATTGTATTTATCCAAACTGGTGATAGCATTGTTAGGCTATAGTATGATTGAGGTCTTTAAGTGCTCGGTTTCAGTAAGTGCTGAATACTTAATACTCTTACTGACTTAAAATATTTCTCTTAGAAACTACTAGTTTCTGCTTTATAATAAGTTTATTGAACCATTAGCCTTTTAATTAGGTATTAATAATTTCTTATAACAATAAGATTTTCTTATATAAAGTCTGTAATTTATACAATTTTTAGTATGAGCTCAATTATAATATTACGTCAATCTTTATCAAATAATGTAAAAGTAATTTTTTTACTGTTTCTTCAGTATGAATATAATTTAATAAAAATTGCTTATTTTAAGTTTACTGATGTTCTTCTTGTATTAATTGTAAATTAAAACTACAACCAAAAGCACTAAGCTAACTAAAATCACGATAGTATGAAATAATTATTGTGATTATATAATTATTTGTTAAAATATATATTTGCTGAACAAAGACTATTAATTTAAGGCTTAACCTAACTAAATCTGTCGATCAAAACTAAATTTCCATCCTTACTCCAACTTCATCATAAACAAGTTGTTTGTCGATAAGAATCCAGGGATGTAAAGGACGTCAAGCTGAATTGTTAGTATTTGACCCAGCATTTGACTTGAACTTATTGAGTATCAGGTCAAAAGTGAAGGTGTTCCTGATGAAATACCAACTTTTCACACATTTCCAGCTGACCCATATTCTCCAGTTATGTAGACTGCCGAGTCATCAGAAGAAATACTAATTGATCAAGAATAACCTGCAAAGGAAATAAATGATATATTCAGACTGTACGTGTATTGATAGGCTCCATTCGCTCCACTAATTTTCGTTAGATATATAGGCTGGCCTAAAGAAATCGTTAAAAACAAAATTAAATTGATTCAAAGTTAAAATTTCCCATAAATTAATCTTGATTTCAATTTATAGAAATTTTAAAAACAAAAGAAATTATTAAAAATACAAGTAAATTTATGTAAAAAAACATACTTGAAGAAATACCAGAAATAGAGTAAATATTGAACTGCAAAGAGTCAATTGCAAATGCTCTATCTGGTAGAAAAGCATTATTCGGACAAAGCAAAATGCTTTCAAATGAATACGATATATCTCCAACGTTAGGTTTTTCTGACTATGGAGTATGTATTTGAGCTTGAATCCTTCATATACCCCATGATGAACATTCAAGTGCTTCCAATGCACGGCTCGACTTGCAGCAGTGTTGTATTAAATGCAAATCTAAATTTATCAGTTGTTTTTGAAAGCGTAAAAGTAGAAAATTTACAATTATTTTTGATTAAAGTTAAAGCGATCTCAGTAAAATAGATCTTGGCAAAAATAAAGAATCCTCATCTAATATTTCAATAATTAGGAATAAATAAAATACTAAAGCCGTTAATGATTAGATGATAAATAAAACTTTTGTTCAGTTTGATCGATTTACAAAGTACTTTATAAAGAGTGTAAAGAATATTTATTTAATTCAAATACGAACTTCAGGTGAGGTTAACTGAAGGTAAGAAACAAATAAGCTCAACAGGTCTATCAAACTAATTACTTTTGGTATCCACTTACGATCATTTTATTGTCTCTGTAAAAGTTATCTGTCCTCCATTTTGAGTTGGAGGTCACGTAAGATCAACAGTTGTCATCAAA
Source organism: Euplotes cf. woodruffi 2 WChen-2021 (assembly GCA_021441665.1). Taxonomy (NCBI): domain Eukaryota; phylum Ciliophora; class Spirotrichea; order Euplotida; family Euplotidae; genus Euplotes; species Euplotes cf. woodruffi 2 WChen-2021. Next base: position 7,657 of record JAGYYN010006315.1, on the reverse strand, counting down.
ACCAAAAACAAAAAAGCTAATGTTACAAATCGATAATCGCGATCTATATAAAATATATTAAGTCCCAAAGCAAAATTATATTTTTGATTGGAATGGAGAAGATCAAGTTAAGATTTACTTGAAGAAACACCAACATCACAGCTTACTATTTTCTCTGGAGTTTGATCTCCAAGATCTACTTTCCATATTTAAAAATTATATAAATTATATTATAAATGGATCAATTAGGAGTTTAAAATTTATTGTAGACTTATTTGTTCAGACTTTTGTATGTTAATAAATATTTTCTGTTTAAATTCAATGTTTTTAATAAAATTTATTTTAAGATTTGCAAGATAATTATAGTATTTGTATTGAAAGTTGAAAGAAATATAAAATATTCGTTAAACGCAATAGTCATAAATTTTTATACGCAAATTTTAGTCTTTTCATCAATCTACATCTCATGAACATGATTAACTCAGCAATTTTTTGTTGTTGCAGTTTTGGATTGGAGTAAATTTTGATATTGAAAGCGAGTATTTAATGTTAGAACATATGGGAGTCTCTTAAGTTGACTCTCCTCCCTCTTTTGACGACTCTTTCAATAACTATGCCTGGTTCTTGTCCTGCTGCCATATTGCTTTCATTTGAAATCGAATTAATCCTGTAGTTCGCGCTTAAATAGTTTTGCATTGAGCAAGAGTAAAAAATGCTTTAAGATAAAATTATTTAAGGACTGTAATAAATAAAAGCATTGAGTCTGAATTAAGTTTATCATAACTTTAAGTTTTTATTGACTATTCTCAAAATAAATGTTCCTAATGATTGCTGCAATTCTTAGGATACTGCTTTCAATCTAATATTCAGAATCAATAAGGTTTTGTGCAGTTGTAGTCTTATTAATAACCACATATTCATCTTTTGATTGTAATTATATGGCTGTGTCTGCGCGGCTTAAAGTACTTATGATAGGCGATGAAGTAAGGTAAGATCTATTAAATACTTGCTAATTCTAGATCGTTTTTAAGCTTGCTGCGAAAGCACAGTACTCTATCGTGCTTATTATTAAGTCAATATATTCGGTTTACCTGAAGCTGGGATCATGAAAAGCTGGATTGTTAAATGATACGCTTTCTTGCTGCTGAGGGTAAAACCTCTGCATATGGTTACTTTCATTACTGGCATCGACTATTGCTGCTGGCTTGCTTTCCTGGTTCAGATTTACAGATGATCGGTCTCTGGCTCGAGTTGCCTCTTTATAATTTTTATCAGTTTTGATGACAGATGGGTTGGAGATTTTCTTTTTTATTGAAAATATCGAGATTTTGGTGGGTGATCATGAGAGGTTGTTAATTTAATATTAAATAAAAATGATTTGATTTAGTTTGAATTCTTTATATACTCAATGTGTAAATTTATACTGTGCAAGGATATACAAAACTAAGTTAAGGCAAAATTTTATCAATTTAGACTAAAAACATTTGAGTAAAGTAATTTTCATGTATTCATTAAATGAAAACATTGATATTATTACCTTTAAGTTGCTTTGACTCGACCTTTTTATTATCTCTGCACTTTTGTCATTTTGATTTTACGTTTATAATAAATGATACTAAATAATTTAAGTTACTAAAGATAAAAGCCTATCTTACTGATAAGAATTAAGACTACTATTAGTCCTGTGGCTCCAATGCTGCCTGTAAATAAATATTTGGGTAGTATTGTCCAGTCTGCCTGCTGGTTGTACTTAAACAGCAAGCTTCATAGTCATAGAAACTCAATATCGTTGATAATGCTTACGATAGAGTTCTTAGTTTCACTAAAGGGTCGAACAATAACAAGATATATCAGGTCAAGTGAACTCAGGAAAATAAGAATACTCACAAACGCTGCTCTTCTGGTCATCAGCATTGCAGAGAAATATTTTGCTGCTTTGGTTTCTTTTAGACCTGCGAATAGCTCATTGAAGATTCTGTTGTGCAGTTCTTTTGAAGGTTCTCGCAAGTGGTATGCTTTTAATATTGATAACAAAGTTGATTTGATTCAAAAATAGTACACAATTACTGAAAGTATATAAGAGATAAATTTAGCTGTACTGTGATATCCAAATAAACTGATTTCGTATGCTGATCAAATAAGCATAAATTGGTTTGACTGAAGCATTAGTCTCAAGTATACACTAATTGTGAAGTATTCAAAGCCAGCATTCATTATTTTATTACATCTACCTGATTTATTTCTTCAATTTCGTGTTAGTTTGTAAATTCATCAGAATAAAATATTAATAGCAAAGACCATTAAAACAACGCTCATCAACTGAGATAAATTGATGACAATACTACTCGATTTCATATCGATAATTTCTAAATAATAGTTGCTCAGATCAAAATCGAATCATTTAGAAATAAAGTTCAGTCCCATCATGCTTAAACTTGGCAAGAAACCGTAACTAAATGAAGATTGGCTGACTCCTGCAAAGAAATTAGCTATTTCCTTAGGAAAGAACGAGCCAGTCAACAGCAGCAACATTAATAGCTGGTAATGATTGAACACAGCCCATAGGCCTTGTGGCGAGGATAAATTTATCGCCATTATAGCTATTTCTATTACAACCGAAGAAATAATACTCGATATCATAATCGTCTGTGTAGCTTTAGTGAACTCAGAACTGCTTGATGGCTCTCACAAATCTTGGTCTGAATAAACCTGGTATCCAGTACTACATATGCTACACCTGTCGTTTTGATTAGCTTTTCACACGTTGCAGTTCTGTACATTACAGCCACTCGAGCTTGCTGAGGTCCCTGCCGATGATGAACTAGCCTTGATGCTCAAATTGAGCTTAATGTACTGCTTCTTGGTATCTTGGCTGTTATTTACTTCAATGTAATAATTATACACTTCGTCTTTTGAAACACTCGGGGCAGTAATTGTAATAACTCCAGAAGAGCCGTCGACTTGAATCCAACTGGGAACTGCAGAATTTAAACTGTTCGCTAACGTGTAGCTAATCGTGATTCCAGCATAGTTCGCACAGCTAGGCGTGAAAGACTTTGTTGTCGTGCTACCTGCAACTAAGTTGTACGCATCCACAGGGTCGAGGTAGTAAGTCACAGAAGATGCTGTCATCGCCTGGGCTGTACAACTAACACTGGATGGATAGATTGTTACTGACTGAAAACAACTACTTGATCATGAACTTGGTGTAACTGAAAGTAGACTCGATGTTGATATTGGATACTCCGATGTTATTGCTGATAGCTGTGGAGCTGATAAAACTGTTATATTCACTTGAGTGCTCAATGCTGATTCAGATGAAACAATTGCTAGGCTATAGAAGCAAATTCGTTATAACAATAAGAAAGAACAATTTTTTAACCTAAACGTATTAGTATAAAATAGACTGTATTATTTATTAAATTAAGACTAAACGAAAATATTAAGATTGAAAGTATAATTATCTATGAGAATGAAAACATTTATAGCAGATTTTTAAATATCTAATAAATTTTATCGTCATAATTCAAAATATATCAATTAACATATGCTAAGGAAACATAATTAAATGAAACGATGAAATATCGAAAGTATTCAGTCCTTAGATATATTACAAATCTACAATAATAGTCTTGTGCATAATGAAATAGCAATAAATTTCGCAATTGTTGAGTATAAAAATACCAGTCTCTATTAAACAAGTTATCAAGAGCAAGAAGATGTTACTAATACCTAATAAAATCAGCTGAATTTTACATAATATGAAAGCAGAGATAGATCTATTTTATTAATAAAAATAACTCAAAGCCCATGAAAAGATCGGTATTAAAAAAAGATTGATTTATATTATTTGAACATCGAGCCTGCCACAAACTGCACAAATTAAAGCACACAAATATATTAAGCAAGCAAAAAATTAATATCTAAAACTGAAATATAATAGTGGAGAGGATATGTTGCAAGTGGTAATAGAAATAGTGTTAACAAATGATTGTATAAAGACATGGCTTTTTGTAAAATCTACTTGGAGGTCAACCAAGACTCATCATAACCATTTTTAACAATCTAATCAAGATAGATCTTTAGAAACAGAAAGAAAAAACAGCTAAAACTATATAACTATGGTGGACAAATAATGAAGATTTGAACAGATAGATCGCATAAAGTATACCCTTGTAACTTTTTAAAATAGATTAAAAAATACGTTGGATAGTGTGAAGTCATTAAGGAGTGTTGTTTTAAACTATTAAATGCAAATTTTGTAAAATGGCTATTGGCATTATCTTTACCTCGGTCGTTACGAAAAAATATTTGCGATTTTAAAAATTGAATTTGATAAATGATAAATGGAATTTCATAGTAGACAATTTAAATAATTTTGATTAGTGATTATTTTTTATTCATATTTTTCATTCAATCAAAAATGAATTTTACAAACGATATTGTCGAGTTGAATAGCATTTAAGATTTTATGTATTTATAAATCAAAGTTAGATTATTATCATAAGATTAAAGACTTTAATCAGTATTTTGTAATAGTCAAAATTTATCTAAAATTAATTAAAAAAATCAAAATATCATTTCAAAACTTTATGATGATTTTAAATGATTAGATATTTGGAATATTCATTTTAAATTGTTTATTTTCTTCAAACTTAGCATTTTTATTTTACCAAATAAAAATATAAATTGACTATAGAAAATTCAAATAAATAAAAAATTTAGAGGAAAAGTAAAATTTTATTTTCAATCTTATTTATGCTTTAGATTAAAAAAGTTAATAGTATTAATATATTTTGATTTATTATTACTTTATAGAAAATCCTAATTCTAAATAAATTATAAAAATTGATCAACTCTATGTTGTTTTAACTATACACTCTAACCTATAATAAAATTCTTTTGGCATAATTTCAAGAGAATATTTCTGATCAAAAAATAATATTTTAGCTTAAAATTCCAAAATTAATGAAAATATTTGGAATATTAAAAAGCAGATATTTTAGTGTTTAATATCAAATCTAAAATTACATAGGATTACTAAAAAATATTGATATATGCTTTGCATGAATAATCAAGAAGTATAGCACAGTCAGAGCTCAAGAAAACGAAGGAATACTTACAGATCGTCAAAATTATTAACTGATCCTGCCAATATCAGTCTGTACGTTCACGATTATTTGATAAAAGTAAAAACTAAAAATACCTGCCGTTGCTGGGGACAAAGCCAACGTCAAAGATCCTGTTGACTGTTGCTATTTGATAGTTGCTGAACGTGTCTGCAGTCAAGTCCAGAATTGAAAAGAAGTACGATGAAGATGAGTAGTAACCGAAGTAAACTTTGCTCGACTTCACATTAATACACATCTGGGTCGCAGCCGTGTTCGAAGAATAGTACCTGGTTCCGACAACACCTCCGCTTGATGTACTGAAGCCACTAAGCAATGCAATGCCGTTGAGGTTATTTAAAGTGTAAACTACTGACTTATCGTCGTTGAGTGCAGACTTTGAATAGCAATTATAACATGATTGACCATACGAAATTGAGTTGGTCCAACTCAAACTTGATGAAGTGGTGCTGAATTAAAGAGTTAAAATCAGAAATTTTATATCTTTTTTAACAACAAAAATAGGCACTTAGAAAACAAGAAATGCATTTGATAACTAATCTTCTACTGCAACAGCTTTGATTTCAAATAAACCAAGCATAAAATATTAAGTTTGTAGTCAGATTTATATATGATTTTAAAATACGAATAATTATTATTCTCTCAATAAATCTAAAAACTCCTTACTTTAAATTCGTCATGAACAAAGCATTTGTCGATGCAGTTCCAGAGATATAAACTTGGTCGGGCTGCAGAGCAATAATTTGTCCGAAAACTTGAATCGTGCCAAATGTAAATCAGCTAAACACAGTCGGAGTCGCTCCAGTGGAAAACTTGCAGATCAGTCCTTGGTTCAAACTCGTGATTCCAGTAATAAATAAAGCAGAGTCGTCAGGGGCAATATCAATCGATCAGTAAGAGGTGCCACATATATAAAGCGTGCTAAATTTTTGATTGTAGACGAAGCTAACGGTAATTGTATTTAATTTATTCACGTATGTCTCAAGATTGCTTGCCCCAAACATAATGTAAATACTGCTTTGTGTTGAATCGATTGCAAATGGTCGATCTGGAACAAATACCGAGGCAGGACATTGGAGTACCTTTTCGTAGATATTTGTAATGCTTGCAATATTGGTCTTTCTGATAATAACATTTACAACCCCATTACTCTCTTTACCATAGCCCATAATAAACATGCAGGAGGAGTCGAGTCAAGCTTCAACTTGAAGGACGGTCGTAGTACTTGAAGACCTAGATTATTATTTTATAATCAATGTCTCAAAACTGTATTTTTGATTGATTTAAAAATTAAATCAAATTATATAGAATTTATTATAAACTACTATATCATACGTCATATTTAAAAATTTTCAAAATTACAAATTTGCTTCAAACGGATTAATTATTTCGAATAAAAACAACCAAAAAATAATATGCATTTTTTCATTTTATAATTTGTAATAAAAATAAAAATTTTTACTAAAATTTTATTTGAAATGACTCAGGCGAAAAATTATTAAATTTTTATTCCTAATAAATTCGTAAATAACTTAAATTTATTTACGAATTTATTAAATTTATTTAAAACTAGCTAAATTAAAAAATATAAGCTCAGAAAGGACTTTTTAAACATCTTATAAAATTTGACATTTTCAAGTATATGATTGCTTACGTTCAGGGCCATGTAAAAGTGTTTGTAGTTTCCCCTCCAGATTGATTTGGAAGTCACGTTGATGCGTAGCTTGTAGCCAAAAAACAGTAAATCAAGAATAAGATATAGAATCTTTTCTCCATTATGATTTAATTTTACAATTTATTTAAGAATCTGGTCAACTTATTGTTTTTAAAATAATTATTTTCAAATAGTTAAGAATAAGTTAAGTTCAATAAAAATATAACCTAGAATTTATATCTGCAAATTCAAGTATTTTATATCAATAAAATTAGGCTATAAATGTTGCTAATTCAACAATATTATTAAAATAAATTATCAATCGATATAGTTTGTATAATTTAAGACCAAAAATAAAAAAAAATAAATTAACCGTGTTTAAAATATCAAATTAAGTCTTTGTGAACTTGAACAAAATAAATATTAGCACAATATTTATTTTACTTAATCTCAACTAAATACATTTAATTTGTATTTAATAAAGTTAATAGAAATGCTAAAAAAGAATTATAAATATTTAGCAAATTCATAAGCAATTATTTTTATTTATTTAGTATTCAATCATATTTCTAAGCTTTAGTATCTTTTACGATGAATCATTATAAAAAACAGTAGAGTTTTATTAATTTTACAATGGCTAACAATAAAAAATATTATAAAATTTATTTACATGAATTAAATACTTTTAATTCATGCTTAATACTTTATACATGAACTGGTATGAATAATTTCGGGTAAATAAAAAGTAAAATTATAGCTTTAAAAATAAATATCTAATGATATAGACTACTTTAGCTCACCGTAACTTTAATAATAATTAAAATAAATCTTAAATATATTAAAAATATTATTCAAAGCTTACTTTATATTTATACATTATTAATAATAAAATATG